>JARGYF010000204.1:0-102289 GCA_029203975.1 Mycena vitilis | reverse complement strand
CCCAACTTTGTGGCGTCAGGTTCGCGACCTTGCCGGCGTTGGCGTTTTTCATTACGGCGGCGCGGGCGAGAGGAAGTTCCTGATGGTTCCCAGGAGGGCATCCCGCACACCGACAACGATATGAAATGGAGGCTCGGCGACAACTGCCCCAACAGGCACTGCCCGTGGTTCCGCGCCAACTACTTCTCTTCCTTCCACTCCACCGCTTAACGCTTCGTGAGGTACGTATTTCCCGATGTCCGCAATTCAGTTCTGACGGACTTTCACACAGCTTATACCCCTCCCTTATACCCGATTTTCCTTTTCCTTTGCCTTTAGCGCGTATGTCCTTTTCAGCATCCATCCGCTCCTACTCGTTTTCACCTCGCTGTTCTCAGATAACGCCGTTCTTTTGACCTTCCGCTTTCGTACTCGTCAACTCACCCGTTCTTCTCGTACCCATACGCGCTCAAAGGAGCTGATATCCATTATCTTTAACATATCGTATTACAATTCTTCTGTCTCGTGCAATGCTCTATGTTACATATTGTGTATTTGCCCGTCGCGCAACCAAATCCCATTCCCGTTCTCTACGATTCTTCGGGGGCTGCTTCTGGATCAACAAGACCGGCGAGTTCAATGTCCTTCGTAGCGACAACCTCTATTTCGTGCGCCGCTATGGTGTAAGACTAACAGGAGTTAGAAAACTCCTTCCGCAAAATATTTTCGCGTCGCGTACCCTGTGTAGTTTTCCGTCCACATACATGTCCCTGCGGTGGAAAGTAGCCTCCACAACTACGTTCGAGCCGATACCAAACTGTCCGTTTATGAACTGCAGTCGTGAGCACGCGCTGCAAAAGAAAGGCGAAGAGGAGTCGTACCCTAGTATCCCCGCTGTAATCCACGTATATCACACTATTCTCGTCCTTGTCGCGATCCTCGTAACACCAGGGTTTCGCCGTAACGGCTCCCTGGTACAGCAGTTGACCCGATTCACCGGTCGACTATGATTTCTGAATACTCACCTCCTTATCCTCAGATTCCATCGTCCTTGCCAGGGTCCACACATCGTTGTAGAAAAATGTTGCCGTCTTGTCGGATGCCCGGGCAAAAAGCGCAAGAACAAACCGCCGACCAATCTCATTCTGTGCATCGTCGTCTCAGTTGTCGTCGCAAGGCTCTCCGGCAAACCAGCTCACACACCTCGGCGGTTACCGTAGTTGTTTCATCCAAAATCACCCCAAGTACGACGGCGCGCAAGGGCTGATAATTTGCCTTTGCCTTGTACACAAACTTGTTCCCGTTCGTTTCAGATGGAATGAGACATAGCTCAAAGTCGTCGCCAAGCGTGTAGGATCCGATTAGAGCGTAGGCGTCCTGGTGCGCATCGGCAGTGTAATGAGGGGAATTAGGCGAGTCTGTGATCATCGCAGCTGATTGCGCCATGACTCCGCGGAGGCAGAAGCGACGCGGCTGTGCCTTGTTTGGATCACACGGCGATACCACGATCAGAGCTCGGCGTGGCTCAGCCGCCGCTACTGTGCCCCTAGGACGATGGGCCCCTCCCCGTCCACGATCCTCCGTTTCACGTAGAATGAAGCCGTTGGTGGACTCGAGATTTCTTGGTGAGCCTGTCTATCTTTCCCGTTCGGTGTCTTTCATTCGCTCTGAACGCGCGGCCGTAGTAACCACAGACTTCGGCAAAGGGCCCCCTCTGGGAGTGTACGATGCTGTCGCTGTATCTATGCTGCAAGGAAAGCCTTACGATTGCGGATGGGACCGGGTCTTCCGTAGCTTGGATATCCGCACGCTGTTCTTGCTTGCCTTGCGGTCGAAGGAAATGTTTTGCCTCGTATTGGAGTACATCGAAGGCCAGAGCCCCGCCCATTCTCATGTCCATGAATGTGCGCGCCGTCCTGCTGTTACGCGTGATTTTCTTGACCACTGAACGCAGTGCGGCGAGGTGGACCTCTCGACAAACTATCGAAGCTCCCGTTCGAATTCCTCCTCTTGGTCTCAGCGCATCTCTCCACCTCCGACAAAGTCAATCTCGCTCGCGTGTCCTTAAAGTACCAGGCGCTCTGTTCTCGAGACTCGCAAGCCGCAACAGGCCGCATGTTGCTGGGGTTTGACCTGCGGCACATCGATATCCGTTTTATGCAGGCCGCCACTTTCACCGTCATCGCCGGCGACGGAATTACCGACTTCATGGACCGCGATGCTCGCCCTGGCTCCCTGCACTTTTATTCTCCGGACTGGGCATACTATTCGGTTGTGCGATTCTTCGAGCTAACTACCCGGTACGAAAGCTGGCCCGGGGATATCATCCACGACCATGCTGGGGTTCGCCACAGGACAGGATTTCATCGGCCATACGTGGGCCCCTTCATCAGTGTCAATCAGTCCTTGACGGATAGTGGCATGGACTGTATTCCCTACTTCCCCTTCTCGCATCTCATGGTCTCCATCACGCACTTAGGGGCTTGGTTCGCTTATCCTGGTTCTATGCGTTCCAGAACCACGTATCCGAACAGGGAGTCGCTCAATCTGTGCAACCCGCGTACGCGGGACCGGCTGTACATGCTCATACGAGAGGTAGTAGGAAGTCACTTAATTCGGTTTGAGCTCTCGCGCCCTCACGAATGCGGAGTATCTTTCGATTGCCCTGCCACCCAACGCCACACCGGAGACGAGGGATGCTTCCATTTGTTCTTCCACGCGCCTCTTATTGGTTCTCAGCTCAAACCATCTCTGGTATATCCCGCACGCAGAGAAATGTCGTGGTCGCTCGGCGGCAGGCGGTGCAGTCTTCGCACCGAATGTCATGCATTGCTGAGGGTACGACGAGATGGATGTAAGTCGAATCACAAGACGTGACCAGTTGCTGATTATTTGCGAAGATCTCGAATGGAAGAACACTGTGCGAGAGGCTGTTCACCAGATGTGCTGGAATAGATTTACCGTTGACTTGGCGGCGAAGGTATTTGGGTTCTGATCGCGTAGAAGTGTCCGTTTTGTCTTCTGTTCAAAGCATATCAATTTGGTACTTGCGGTGACTGCCTCGGCTTTCGAAATCATTGTAGTTTTGGTTTCCTCCTCTTTGTCTCCTCCTCTCTCACTTTCCCTTTTCTTAACGCGTGTTGGGATGTTCGGGGTGTCGCGTGTGCAGCGTGTGCAGTGCACGTGACCGCATTACAGTGATGCAAACACGTGGCCGGGATATTGAAGTTTTCCACGCACAACCACCTGCCGTGCATTTCCCTTGCGTTCTACGGGTACGCGCAATGCATTATCTCTGGCTTCGTCCGCGTCGATTTTTCGCCCTGGCTTGATCGTTGTTGGCGCCTGCGTCCTCCTCTACGACTGAGACATTCGATATTGCAATATATCCCCGTTGATCCGACCTCAAGCTCTGTTTCTCCTGTTCGCTCCTCACACCGCTCTCGCTTTCGCAAAGATTCAATCCCATAACCGCGTTACAAGCATGCCGACTCTGACGACGCAGATAAAAGTTTACACAGACGGCATACTGACTCCTCTGGACCAAAGTGAGAGCTCTACAGCAGTGACGAGGAAGAAAATTTGACACTCCACTTACCTTACCAGCGTACGATGCGACAGAGCCGCACCTCGGGATTTACGATCAGGTCGCGGTTCAGATGATGGACGGGCAAGCCTACGGTGAACATTGGGAATTTGTGTTTCGCAGGCTGGACGGGCTATCCCTCTTCAAGTTGGGTATGAGTACGCCTCAGCTTTTCGGGCTGGTAATGGAGTATGTTGCTCGCCACATGCCGGACTCTGGGCACGTGGACGAACGTATGTTGCTCGTTCCTCATTGAGTGGACGAAGTGTTGACGAGCTACAGTCCGACTAGGGGGTCCCCGCGACATGTTATCGAAGCTACCAGTGGAACTCTTCCCGCAAATATTTGCCTCCGTCAAATTCGCGGACAGACTTAGTGTCGGCGGCGCTTCGCGAAAATTCCGCGCTCTCCGTGCCAGGGAGCTCCAGGCTGCAGTGCGCCGACTTTGCGCTCGTTTTGGGCTTTCCTACGCCCACGTTCGGTTCATGCAAAGTGCAACATTGGCAGTCATCGCCGGACCCGCGTTGGCTTCCGTTGTCGATTACGACCACGTTCCTGGGCATTTGGATTTTTACGTGCCCGATCTCGCCTATCCCTGGGTTTTGCGTTTCTTCGAACTGGCCGTCGGGTACACGCCGTTTCCAGACCGCGCGTTTCATCGTCGCGATGGAGTCCAGGACAAAATAACCTTCTACCACTCGGCATTTAACGCTTTTATTCAAGTCATGCGCTCCAGAACGGACAGTGGTTTAGACTGCATCCCATATTCTCCTTTCTCTCATTTGTTCTGGGCCGCCACTCACTACGGGATTTGGATGGGCTACCCGAAGAGCACCGGGGCGGGGATTTCACTTCCGAACCGGGATTGCACAGACTTCGCGGGCGGCGGAGCGTATCACCACGTCTGCGCCGTGATTCGTGAGTTCGCGGCCAAGTATCGCTTTCGGTTCTCGCTGCAAGAGCTTCACGTATGTGGGAGTTCTTTCGAGTGCCCTTTGACTGCT
Source organism: Mycena vitilis (assembly GCA_029203975.1). Classification (NCBI taxonomy): domain Eukaryota; kingdom Fungi; phylum Basidiomycota; class Agaricomycetes; order Agaricales; family Mycenaceae; genus Mycena; species Mycena vitilis. The sequence continues at coordinate 97,720 of JARGYF010000204.1, read as the reverse complement.
CGGCACGCCGCCGACGAGGGCTGTCTCAACGCATTCTTTCCGTCCCCTCCTATGGGCCTGCGCGCGGAGACGTTTTCTGTGTACCCTGAAGGAAGTGCGATGTCTTGGTCTTTAGATGGCAGGGCGTGTGGACGCGGCGGTTTGGGTCCGGCGAGATGCAGAGTCGACGGCTGTGAGTTCTTACCCTATCCGGTCCGACCTGTTAGCTAACCGTGGCTTCAAAGATGCGATCTGGAAGTCCCAAATGCAGGAAGTGATTCGAAAAGTGTCTTATGAGCTTGTACTCGCCTCTATCGAAGGATTTTAATTATTTGCAATTTCAATCGATTGGCTTTGTTTGCATTGAGTCCCTTTGGCCAGAACCACCATGGCTTTCCCGATCTTGCAGCGCCTCGACATGGACCGGAACCAAGGCTCGAAACACTTTCTAGTCAACACGATGTACGGTTCGGATTTCGCCACAACCAGAGACCGCACTACGGCAAAAGGGGGCCTTTGGACATTCAAAAGATGCGATGCTGAGGAGCCCGAAGATGAAACACGAGGCCAACTACGCGTCTTCTTCGCCCATGTGTTTGGGAAGGTGGATTTGGTCGCAAAATCGGTACCTTCATCTCATGCCTAATCACGGGACGCGAGTGTTCTGAATATTATTTACCAGTGCAACGGATACATCGTCAGAATCGGGTGTCCTGTGCGTGTAAGCTGCCGCACTCGGTGCTTGTATTTCCGCCAGCTTGATCTTCTGCACGCTGCCATTGCCGGCGAGTCGTGCAACTCGGTGCGCCGCTCTCCCTGCGTTACTTACTCCAACTCAGCCGGATTTCCGAGCAAAGGAAGGGCAAATGGAATCATGCTGGTTTGATCCTACTATAGACGGCGTATCTTACCCACTTTTACAAGGATGTTTCTATGTGCGATTTGGCCTCTCTGCACAGGGGCAACCCGATACTGAACTCCTATTTGCGTAGGTCCAGCTGAAACGGAACAATTCTGAACCCATGTTCACTACGCATCACAACGTCGAGATGGTCGTGGCTCTTACAAGAACGCAGAGTGAAGTAGATGATCGCCCCACACATGTAAGATTTTGAGATTGCCCGCCGGCGCGGCTTGATTATTTGCCAGAGTTATTGCATCAGGAGCACCGAATTCTGGACTTTAACGTCCCGCGACATGCCACGGAAGGAGGCCGGATATGTTTGTGATACGGGACTTGGGAGTTGCCCGTCGTGTGCCTAGATTGTATTGGAATATATTCCCCTAGCCCCCTGCTCTCCCACGTAATTCATTTGATCGTTGTTCGGAGGACGCCCTTTGCTTTCTCTTCCTCTCCCTCTATGGTGACACCTTACCTAGCGCTTCATAACGAAACAGGTGGCTCGCGGTCTCTGTCTAACGCTCGGTATGCGGTCGACTTTCTTCCCACTCGTGACGGCTCGCTGGAAGACGGGAAGACATCCAAGTTTACGTTCAAGGACCTTTCGCTCATCACGGGCGAAGTGCCCGCAACGGAGGAGACGCAGGGCTATCTGCACGAATTTCACTGTATTGCCTTCGGGGAGGTACTCTCCGTCGAGATCCTGGTATGTGACCGTCTCTCAACGCTCGCTTCTGCCCACAAATCATATCAGAACAAGCGCCAGGGAGTTGTGTTCGAATTGGGCTGCCCTGAAGACGCGTCGTGCGCTGCCGTTGAAGTATATCTGCGGCAATTGGCAGCTTTGCGTGCGTTCATCGACTTGGATATGATCAACGCGGTACGGCGACATCCGCTGAGAGCCGCTTCTTTTCTTTCGCGAGTTCTGATCAGTTGAACAGGACGGAATGTGCGCGAGTTCGTGGTTTACGTCGCCAACGTCTGGTGCAGTCCGTGAGACTTCTGACAAAAGATTTTGGGTGCGTTGAACTTGCTTGGCTTTCTCTTTGTTGCTGTGGGGTCCTGATTCTTAGTACAGATTCTCGTGAAACCGCTTTATGCGGGGAATCCTCAGGTCGTCGCCCAAGAATGTGCTGTGGGCACTACGATCGATGTCCTGTTGACATTCCAGCGCAACGACCGAACAAACGACGCCACAGGAGTCAACGAGCTGGTATGTTTCGTTTCTACTATGTCCACAAGATGTTTAATTCGCGCGGCAGATATACAGCCTGGTGGCTGGGAGGCCCGTCACGTTGGATCGCGAGGAGGTACCGCGCAAGGGCGATAATTATGTTTGTGATCGTGCCTCGGGCGGATGCGCTCTCTGTACCTAGTTGCTGTACCGGTGGAATCACATCACCGTCACCATGGACGATCGAACTCTTTTGGCTCACGCTGAAATTTAAAAAGACTTTAAGGAGGAACATCAATTTAAGATACCGACAAATGCTGCTCCCTGACCCACCCGCGACCAGGCTAACCAACGTACGATTCAGGCAGCCGAAAGGTCTCAGTTCGTACGAAGTCGATTTCCAGGCCAATCGCGTGCGGACTACCATGGACGGCAAGGGCTCGCACTTTTTTTACAGGCACGTCGCACCGCCCCCTCGGGCCACCTTTGGCGACTCTGAGTCACAGACGGTGCTGTTGAACCGGATCTTTACCTTGGTCGGCTGTGTTGTTGGAATACACGGCTCCATGGTAAGTCAACTCAAGTTCGCCTCGTGTGCTTCTTCTCAAGTTCCCAGACACGGACAGAGCCCAGCAAGTTAGGCGCGGTGTATTTGACGCTCGGCCTTCCCGAGAACGCCACAGACGACGCAGTACGTTGGCACGCCCAGCAGGAGGAAGATCTGGCTCATATCGCGAGGGTTGATCAAGCGGAGGCCGTGCGTAGCTTCGTCTGCGGAGAGGTGTGATATTGACGCTCACGTCGCTAGGACGGACTCCCGCAAGTTATATGGGGCCCTGGCCATAGTCACGTAGATACGAAGACGCCCACGGTCATCATCACGTACGCTTAATTTGCAGCCTGGTGCCGGTGCTAATGACTTGGTTCAGGGTTTACAAAGAGCAATGGCGCAGGCTGAAAAAAGGCGACGATGTTGCGGTCAATTGCTTTTTGTCTAGACTCGACGCCCCAGTGTGCGGTGTTCCAACTTTGGCGAGTTTTCTTTCCTCCGGGGAATGTTTGAGGAAAGCTGACGGATTCCCAGCGGTATAGGTTAATCGCAGAGTTTCTCGGGAAACTTGAAAAGAACCAGCTCAGGCGCGGATAGTAGTTGTAGGCGTGTTCAACTGGCTTTGCATGCGATTTGTGTACATAGGGCGGCATATCCCGATCCTTCGAATTGCATTTATTTTGCTTGGCTTTACGACGGACGAAGGGAGGAGGGCAGGCGAAGGGCAGGCCACGGGAAAATGCGCAGCACGGGCCGTCCAGTGAGCCGTAATACGGAACGATGCACGGGCCGCTCACCCGCTCGGGACAGCGTCAGCATCGGCGTCGGGAAAGGACGTGGGAGAACGCGGCACAGTCTCTCTCTCCGTCCACCTCGATGATATGGTGATGATTTACCGCGGGTCTTTCCCTTTGCGTCGGCCCTGTGTATGTTCCCGCCCCTGTCTCAGGCCCTCTCTCTTCCCACCATGCTGTCGCGTATGCAAGATCTCGGAGTTCTCGCTGTGGCTCGTGCCAAATACGGGCGCGACTTTGGGCCCGTACGCAAATGTACCGTCGACGGAGGCGGCTCGCTCTACCTCATGAAAAGTGTCCCTGGGATAATGTTTAGTGGCACCCGCGAGCGCAGAGGGATACTCGCCAACTACACTGGACATGTCTTCGGTGAAATAGACCGAGTATTTATCCTCGTAAGTGTATCATTCCCAACCTACCGCGTGGCTCAACGTGTAACAGGCCGGCGATACCGAAGCGGTTGTACGCCTGAGGCTCCCCAGCGATGCATCCTGCGCCCTAACACGTCTCTTTTTGGACCAAGAAGAAGTCATGCGTGAAATAATGGCCACCGATGATCTTGAGATGGTTATATACTCTGCCTTACTCTGTGGCTCGCGCTAATTTCATCTGCAGGGCGGCCGTATCAAGGAGTCTTTTTTCGATCTCAGCGCGTCGCATCCGGCTATCGACGTCGTTCCGCATTCCTTTTATGTTTCGTTGGAACGTTCAGACCGGCTCATTAGCATGTTGAGAAACCCGGGGAAAGCGGTAGCCAAGATGTCCTTCTCAAGGTACGACGAAGTGGATGAGCGGACCGAGGAGACTGTGCGCGTGCGTCCCTTACTTTTTCATTTTGCCTGGATTACCATTGACGACTCCCAGTCTTACAGGATCGACATGTGGAGTCTGGATATCCGAGAGCCCGACTATTTCCCGACTCGTGTGCGCAATGGCTACGTATGCGACATCAATGGCGCGGTGGGGTGTTCCGTGTGTACTGAATAATTGTCGACCCCTGTCTGTTACAATCTACTTGTGATCCACATGCTCGCTCGTCTGAAAGCTGCAGGACCTTCTGCCCTCGCGCGTGGGAAGCACGGTCGTCATTTTGCATCCACGCGGGATCGGTCGTCCGAGGATTGCTGTTTGTACAGCTTCAAAGAAACGCGCTATGAATTCGACTCCTATTCAGACAAGAAACAAGCGTTACAGCGGTACATGCCCTTGGTATTTGGAGCCGTAAAGCAAACTTATATCTGCGTGCGTTTGTGGAGCTCTGCGTGGTCGTCATTGTTTGTTGACCAAAAGCAGGACGGCGGTCTCCGGTTCTGCGTGCTGTTGCAGTGTCCTCCCGGCACCAGTTGCGAGGCAAAGCTGTTTTACTACAGGCAATGCCTTACACTGCGCAACATCGTGCGTGATGAGTTGTCAGATTCGGTGCGCAACTTCTTCTCTTTGTACAGAAGAAATCGACGTAATTCAGCAGGGTTCGGTTAAGATATCGTGGTTCGATCAGGCTACAGAAGGGTTCTGCGTCCCGGTGAAGCAATCCGGCTTCTACGTGCGTTGGAGTAATTTATGTGTTCACGTCCTGGTCTAATGTGTTTGTAGGTAATGGTGCAGGCAGACTCCCTGTCTACGGCCGCCCAATTCAAGGAGGATTTCTGCACGAAAGAAGCCGTGGGTCAAGTCGTACAATTCGTGGTGACGTTGGAACGTCGAGATCTTCACCCGGTCGACGCCCCGCAAAAGGTAACCATATTGCTTGCAGAATCCGTGGCTTACGAAGCTTAGGTGTACACCATGTTCGCGGCCGAGTACCAGTTTCAAGAAGACGGGTGCTTACCGACGGTCGGGGACGGGTACGTCTGTGACCGCGCAGGTGGAGATAATCGTTGCATTTTTTGTGCTCGGAACGAGGCGAAGAAGGCCTCTCGCTAGCGTCCGTTGAAATATCACTAGGCGGCGCTGTACTACTAGTTGAGACCCGCGGCGCGATATTTCGACGGGGGTTCCCTCCCTTTGCAACAGTCTGAGCGCCGAGGCCCTCCAGGTAATGCAAATTCGCGCGACGTCACAAGGCATCACCGTCTGAAACCCAGCGATCGCCACACTGTTGTCTGCGTCCGATCGGCGGATCCGAAACGTTAAACTTATAAAGCGCGTTGTGCATTGGTGAAAAGATCAAGGACCACTATGCCTATCACTACTGTGCCTCTCACCACGCTGCAAACCGTCTCCCGTATCCACGATGGCTTCACCGCTGGGGTGCGCGGCTTTATTCGCGGTCCTTTCCATTCGGCGCTGATGTACATAGGAAACATGCCTAGCTGCTTTTCTGTTCCCTACGGGCGAGACCCAGCCCATTACCGTCAAAGTTCCCGTCATCGACGCGGCCGCGCTCAAAACTACCGCCAATGTCAGGTACATGGCGTGGATGGCTACCGATCCAGCCCACCCGCTCACGAACCTCGAATTCCTCGACATGGAGGTGACGGCGCCGAACGGTGAAGAGATCAGCTTCACAATCTTCTGTCCAGACCAGGATGGTCCGATGGGACGTCGGGATCTCCTGCATCCAGTAAACCAGTGGCTGGCAAGTGTCAACGGACTTGGTCAGTGGAGAGGGAACATCCTGGTCATGCGTCGTGAGCATATGAGGACGCAACTGATGAGCGTGCGGGAAGGTGATCTCGGGATGGCAAGCGCGTGTGCCATGGGGTGAGTAGGAGCCGTGTCATACTTGGCCCCGTTCTAATTAACAGCACAGCGTCGCAAGGCCGATCCTTTAGTGCGTGTTGGGAGTCGCGGCTCTACTACATGGCTATTGTACTGTCTGTATGTACGCGTTAAACTGTACAGGGTACTTCCTCGTGTCTTTGCCAGAGTCGGGACCGCGAAGTAATGAAAAAAAGTAATGTGCATTGAAAGTACGCCTAAAGCGCGAGTACTACGTTCAGCTCAGATTAAAATGTCAAAACATGCGTGCCGTCAAAGACTCTTTCCGTGGCGTTGGCCTTCAGCCGGTACGTCTGAGCTGGGGTAAGAACTCGAATGTGTCCGCCACCGGAAAAAAAAAACATACCCTGTCAAAGACTTCGACGCATTTGGCCTCAGACTCGTTTCTGCATCTGTCTTCGCGTTGGAGCACAACCGTGCACTTTATGACCTCCCCTGCGCGCGCTGTACCACAAAAAACACTTGTAACTTCGCCGCCTATAGCGATCTGGGTCTGCGCGAGCAAATGAGTTGAGGCGCTGAAAACCTTGAAAAATGCGCACCTTGACAGTCAAGGTAGAGACGGTGACGAAAATGTTGTCCTTCTGGGACCACGCGAAGTTAGACAGCAACATCTGTCGAGGTTTAGTGATTGGTAAGGCAAGCGGGAGTAAAAACATACCCGGGGAGCAGATGAGTTGTCGTGCTCAACGACATACTCTAAGGTCTGCTGGATCGCCTGGAATTCTTTTAACGTCTCCTTGGTATCAGAGGCCGGCCCAAGGACCAACAGCTGAGAATGTGCGTCAGCACGATGCAAAGAACGAAGAGGAGAAAACGTACGGTATCGTGTTCGTTGAGAGGGACGATCCCCTTGAGCATTCCGACGATCAAGGCTTCGAACTGGCCCCCGTTTGTGAAAAGGTACGACACATGGAACGAGTGCGGCCCATGAGGGCGGTCTTGACGTCGTTCGGGAGTAGCTGCGAAATGGTGTCCGTAGGCGAGGTCCCCAAGATTGACAGCGTTCTGAACTGCAGTTAGAAAGGAAAGGGAAGGGAAGGAGGAGTGCCAAATACGTGTGAAAGGCTCTTGCCGTGACCCAGAGGTGAAGAAGACATTGGTACTGCGATGGTTCAGTAAGTTTTATGCCCAGCTATATAAGCATAATCCGATTTCAGGAGCTGCATTCATGGGCCAGTGTGATTGTGGGGTTGGGCACCTGCCGATCAGAGGCCGTGCAGTTTGCGCATGTTTGTTCTCGATTAAACCCAAAAACAGGTGGTTTTTTGTTCTTCTCTGCTCCCACCGCGGCTTCCGTGCACTCTGCCCAAACTCAAAAGAGCAAACTTTTTCCCATCACACTAAGGTACCCCTGTCCAAAGATTTGGAATTTTTGGGGTCTTGTATATGAGGCTACGGACGACTCAATCATGATCATTTGACGGTTTTTTCATCGCAGTATAGCATGATGAAGAACTTCCTCTAAAATCTGGAGAAGCTGAGGGCGAAATCTTTGCTTCCCATAGAACCATCATGCAAAGTGGCAAAGAGCGATAAGTAACCATCGTCGAGAAATTCAACTTGACTTGATCAATGTTTGATCGGGTCCAGTGTTGTCGAGCGACACAGTTGAAAACTCATTCAAATGAGCTTGAAATGCACAAGTCTCAAACAACAAATTCTTCAGTAAGCAACTACACCGGGTATAATCTATTCTACGGGGGTATCAGAGGCCGTAGCCACGCTGGACTGCCGACTATCAACCAAAATCAGCTGAAGAAATTGCAAGGCACAACAAACATACCGCTCGTCCGACGCCAGTATCGCTTTGAGCATCTCTGGTTTGTTTTTCATATCTTTGAGCTTTGTTTTCGCGATCACAGGCTCCTTCAGCAGCTCACGGCGTACATCTAGTTGCTCGCGAAGCTCGTCGCGCTTCAGTTTGCCGAGCTTCTCCTTGCCGGTGATAATCTTCACCGCCTTGAGGTCCGAGATCCTAGCCGCCGCATCCGCCTCCTTGGCCTTCTGCTTCTCACGCGACTCTTCAGCAACCCGCTGCTTGAACGCCACGAGATCATCGCGGAATTTGCGCATCGCACCGCTGGCGTCCTCGGCCCGAGCAAGACGCATGATGTACAATGCATCCTCCTCGGTGTCAAGCATCGCTTCTGCGAAAGCCTCCGTGTTATTGCGGTGATAGGCGGTGTGCGCGCTAAAATGTGCGATTGTGGAGGCGGAATGTGTGCGCGAATGTACGCGCCAACCACCTAAGAGCCCCTCGTTAGCATCATTTGTCGCAGGAATTGAAATTAGCAGTTTTTCGGCCGGAGTGAGGGAATTAATGATGCTGTCCGGTGCAAATTCAGCGGAGAACCGTTTCCACGCCACCAATGCACCCTTGAGGAACGCGACGAGGAGCACCTCCAGATGAGGGAGACGATGGGCCATAAAATGAACCGAGTCGACAGCGAACTGGTCGCGGAATGGTTTCCCGTCCACGGTAGCTTCTTCGCAAGGGGTGGTGGGGTCGAGGAGGAGGTTGGGATTGTCAATCAGTTTCTCAATGTGCGCGATAACCTGGTTATGGAGAGCGGTAAGGTTTATGTGGTTGACGCCAGATGCGCGTGCAGCTTCGATGTATCCGTCCGAATACGCGTTCTTGACGAGTACCATGACGGCGAGTTCGGACATTGTCGACATGCAATTGATGCCCTTCTTCGCGTTTTGCTCAGAGTGATTAAGGCCGGGAGTGCTCTTGGAGTCGCAGATGATGTCAAAGAATTGGTCGTAGGCGCAATGAAATGTGAGTAGCTCCGAGGCGCCGCAAAAGTGGGAACCAAAACGAGTGTTGGACGTATCGGGGAATTTGACGGTCGTAACCTCGCCAGTGATGTCAAATTTCACCTTGGTGAACCAGTGGCGATGAAAGTCCTGGTGACCTCTTTTGTCGTCTTTGTGCCGAAAGAGGTTGCCGCAGATGGACACCAGCTTGTATCCTCCACGCTGACTCGCCTTCAACGCCCGCTCCACCGCATCCGAGTCCCCATCTGCGCCGAGAGCGATGGTTGCCGCGTTATCCTTGTTAGCGAGGAGTACCGGCGGAGGTAGGCCCAATTTGTCCCAAACAGCCTCCATCGCAACAACACCGGCTTTCGAACAATTATGATCTTTGTGTTCGCAACAACCGGCAAAGATCATCCGCGTCAGGACGGTTTGTTCGTGTTCGGAGAGGGTTTCGAAGCCGCGAGAGCCTAGTGCAGCGGCAAGTGACTGCAAAGCCTCGGTTCTCAGATCATCAGGAATTGCTCTAGACGACGGAGGTTGAGCATTGAGCCACAAAGATATGATGGATCAAACCTTGGCTCCAACCCGTCGGGATCGTCACAGATTTCCTGCACCACATCCCACAACGCTTCCTCAACTTCCTGCTCACTCATCGCATCGATTTCCTGCCGTCCCAAATCGGATTCCACAACGTCGCGCTTCTTGTCCTTGCATTTTCGCGCGGTCAGTCGGACATCCGCGGCGTGATCTCCGTTGTATGCGACCATCTTCCGCCAAAGGTCATTCAATTCGTATCCATGGCCCTGCAGAGCGTCGCGCTGCGCGAGGGGACTGTTCATGTAGGCATCGACGATCTTCCCATTCACCTCTTCCCATCCCTCGAATTGTGTCTGCGCGGTGTGATCCAGGGCATAGTCAACTCCAACCACGCGCGTACGAAACTCTGTTTGTGGTGCGTCGGGATCGGGGTTGTATGTGGGAGCAGCATAGGTCAGGTGCCGGGCTTCGCACTGTAAATTTCTAACGCTAGTGCCATCGCTGCTGAGGCAAACATCTTGAAAAAGAGATCGCCGCAGTAAGAGACACGTCAAAACTGGGGCACAAAGTCACCACATTTTGCACGGGCTAATTCGTGCCCCAGCTGTATCCGAACCTTGATTCCAGCTTCGGTTATAACGCGTCCGACGGTGCGACGGCTCATGGAGCGCTTGATCTTGACGCCAAGGATCTTGCCTACGCGAACGAGAAGCGGGCCGAGCCGCGCTTGCGCACAGCCGGCCTTTGTGAAAGCGAGGGCGAGGGAACGATAATGGGTGTTGTACATCTGCCGGCGCATACCAGACCACTGCGACTTCGCTCGGAGCGCCTTACGAGCCTTGTCGAGGGAAGTTTTGGCACGCTTTTCTCGCATTTCTGTTGCCCGCGCTGTTTTGGTTAGAACCTGATACTTCTGACGCTGGGACGCGACACTGGTTTCCAGCTGCTGTATGCTTTGCAGCAGAGATTCGACACGAAGAGCTTCAGTGGCGGATACTTCGTTCGCAGCTTTCAAATCAAGCGCGGCCTTCAGTACTTCCTGCTTGAGACAAGCAATCTTCGCCATCAGTACGGATTTGTCCCGTATTAGTCGATTTATTCGCTGTTCCTTCTGCCGTATGATCGTATCCTGCTCGGTAATCGTGTCGTATGCTGCGTCTAGCTCGGCGCGGGTATCTGTAAGCTGCTGAATAGCGTCGGTGTTCTGATTCTTCAAGTCTTCCATTAGTTCCGTCGATGCAGCAAGCTCGTCGTGAAGCTGGTCGTTCTGAGACTGTAACTGATAGGAAGATGCTTCAAGTGACATGATTCGAGTAGCCTGAGTGTGTATCTGTTCTTTCAAAGTCGTAACATAGGCCTGTGCACGGGTAGAAGATCGAGGAGGCGACGGAATTGGTGGTACAATGTTTTCTTTCTCGGAAGCGTGTCTGACGGAACGGCCGCTAGCCAAGGCAGCAATCTGTTTAGGAGAGCGCTTCCGGCCCATGGCCGAAGGTCGGGTGGTGGTCAGAGAGGGAGTGCATGCAAGTCGCGTCGAAAGAGGTGGAGAGTCGCGTTAAGCCGATCGCGTTACATGTAACGTTGTCACGCGAAATGATCCCCGTCGCGGGGCGGCGACCCACGTTCCAGGCACCCGAGGAAACTGCCTATCTTATCGATTCGGCGTGTAAATGATAAGAAAACGAGTCGATTGTTAAGAGGATTTCTCAAAGTGCTCAATATTGCACTTGTAACATACCAATTGAGCACCAAAACGGGGGCCGAATCCGTAATTTTTTAAAAGACCAGAATTCCTCTTAACAAATTGCTCTATGCTGCATTTCTTACAGGTTGAAGACGGCACCCGAATTTTTGAGATGTTGTGCGAGACCTGGGGCGCGGTTGCAGATGTTCGGATATCAGAAACTGGTGGCTAATCGAGAACAAACATGCGCAAACTGCACGGCCTCTGATCGGCAGGTGCCCAACCCCAGTGATTGTCTCAGTACGATAAATTGAGAATAGAAATAAAAAGCGGATAGGACGCCCCAGAATGGAGGGCTCCTTGCGCATACAACGGATGGAACATTAGCCACGCGATCAGGGCCCTGTGGAGCAGGAGCAGGAGCCCCTGTACCGATACTCGCTCCTGTCTTCGTTTCTCAGCAGTGGCCACCCCGCTACTCGACAGCCTTGCTGGACGATTGGGTTTTAGGAGCGCGCGGTATCACGAGAACTACGATTCTGTGCGCGTGTGCAGTGTCGAGAAGGGGTATCACTTCTTGTTCGTTGAAACGCACTTGCCTTCGTCCCAACTCAGCCGCGCCATACGGTATCGACGCCATCCAAACACAATTTTCTTGCTGGGGGGGAAGTGGACTATGCGTCAGACCTCGTGAGCGCGTTTTACATAGCAAGGTCCATGAAGTCCGCAGAACTGCAACTTACCGTAAAAATTGAGTTACCCGATGTTGGACTCGATGGCAAAGAGTATCGGACTCGTCTGTCGGAAAAGTAACGTGCAGCCTTGACAGTAGTAACAGAGCGAGGTAGACTTTGTACACGGGTACCAGCGAAATTGGACTCATGGAGTGATGATAGCGGGCCCTGCCGCGGCACGCGGGCTACTACATTCATTTCTAGGACAAGTCCTGGTCCTAGGCCATGGCGGCTTGAAGAAAAGAAGAAACTTCCCGATTCAGGCAATGACCGACCTTGGCCGACGCGCATCACTCTCTATGACTTGTCTCTTGCAACCAAACAACCACCGCGACTCTTCGAGATCCTCTTCAGCTCCTTCTTTGTGCCTTGGGCAGAGATTACTGAGACTCGAAAGACTCGAAATCTACAGTGATAAGGCCGCAAACATCCCCCGGGATTTTGATTCGAATTGGGGAATTCGACCAAGCAATACAGTTCACCGCGATTCTTTCTCCGCGCAGGGAGGCGGAATCGCGGGCTAGCTAACGGTGCCGATGGCCGATTGCGCTGTGAGTCAAACCCCTAAATATTTCCGCTATTTAACGAAAGCATGCAGATTGTTTGAGGACTGAAATGTCTCCTTCAGAGGCCTGGCCACAAATCTTGCAAGTCCCGCTCGAAATATGGCTCCAGGTCGCTGCTTTATCAGGCCGGCAGTCAATCGCCCGCCTCTGTGGCGTCTCGCACGGTCTCCACTCAATATTTGCTGCAATACTCTACCGTAACATGACGACCGACCCTCCGCTGCCTTCGAAGAGAACGAAACTCCTTGCAAGGACCCTTCAGGAGGCATCCAGCCCCCTCGCATCCAATTTGAACTTGGGGAAGATGATTCGGAGCCTCTGCCTCCCTGGCATGGGTTATCCGGATACCTATTTGTCCCATTGTGTGGAGGCTTTACGAAACCTTGTCGAAACTTCGCCTTTGAGGGACGGCCTGTCAGATTGCCCCCTACGTGGTGCCGCGCTACGGGATCTCAAGTGGGACTGGGAAACCGGTAGTAACGAGCTAGCAACGCTCCTTCTTACGCCGGGGTATTTTCCCAATCTCAAGGAGCTATCGGTCAGATCCAGAGCAGAGAACAACAGTGCCTGGCTCAAGGCAAGGCTTTTTCTGCCACTACCTCTGTTTCTAATCTCCCTTCCTTTAGTTCATGCAAGTCCCAGATTTGGAGAAGCTCGAATGCATTCTCTCGATGTCTGCACTGAGTGGGTGGACAAATCCTTTCCAGCATCCTTGATTTGCTCATCCCATACAACAGCACACGTGGAATGGTGTGACGGGGAGAGTCGGCTAGATAGCGGTCGGCTAGATAGTCGGCTAGATTTCCCGGCACACAAGTCGTTCGCTGAGGTTGTCGGTTGGTCCAGTCGACAACAAGGTAAGTGGCGTAAGTTATAGATTGACCAAGGAACTAATGTACGGACAACAGGTACTTATACGGTGATCGGAGTTATGACAGGAAGGGATGATGGGAGTAACGGAGATCGGAAACGGGCGCGATGGCGCCAAGTAGACATTGAGCGCGTGTATGTGAATGAGAAATAAAAGGATAGAAAGGAAAATACGTGGATGGGGTGTGAGATAAGACAGACGCGTGGAAACGCGTCGGGACGCGAGAGCGGGACGTTACATCCGCCCTCCAGGTCGACGTGTGCGGCGACCTACTCGTCCTCATCCATCCGGACCGAGCCGCCAGAGCCCGACGCGTCTCCCGACGCGTCGCCCGGGCCCGAAGCTGCGCCAGCATCCGGCGTCTCGCCAGACGGCCCTTCGCCACCCGGCGTCTCAGACCCAGAAGCCTCCTTGGCTTCGTTCGTCTTCTGCTTCTTCGCGGCGGCCGGCTTCCAGTCGCTGGAAATACCGCTGGACGGAACAGCAAGCTTGCGCTTCCTGTCCTCCTCGCGGTTCTTGTCCCACTTCAACTGCATCTTGATCTCGTTCGCCTTCAGGCGTTCGGCGTTCGCGTAGTAGATGTCGGTGACGGCGACCTGGCCAGGACGGAGGAAGGCGTCTGCGGACATCTGGTGGTCTTGAACCAGGAACGCCTCGGGGTCGGCGGCGATCCAGGCCTCATCCCAGACGAGAGTGTTAGAGACGTTGTCGAAGTACATCCATCCGTAGCCCGAATTATCCCACTCGTTCATCGCCATGGCGAACTCGTTGTACCCGAAGGGTGGAGTGGACGGAACACCCTCCTCGGTGTGTAGAGCGACGCTGTAGTCGCAGTAGGCGCGAAGCTGGCCCGAATGAATAACCACCTCGTCGGTTCCGCCCTGGAACGTAGAGATGCTCTTGCTGACCCGTTGCAGGATCGCGTGCTTTGCGTTAAACACCGCAAAGTCGTCGGCTAGATCCCCTGGTTTTCCGACGAGAGGGTTCCAGCGAGGAGGCGTAGCTGCAGCAGCGGGGGCGGCAGGACCCTTGCCCGAGTTCTTGTTCTTGTTTCCCATTGAATCTGCACGAGAGTTGGGGAAAGGAGATGAAAGGAACTCCTGAAGCGGCTCGTCCGCCTTATAAGCCCAGAAATAGTCCATCAGAGACCCGACGAGCAGCTCCTGTGAGCCGGCGGGAGGTTTTCCCGCTCCGTAAGACAACTCCTTAACGTCGCTGACCCCTAGGACCTCCAAGTATTCAGGCAGGGCCTGCAACTTCTTGGCTTGGTCGTAGGGCATCCAGCTTTTGTCGCCCGACTTCCACAAGATTTCGAAGAGCGCCTTCGACCGACGCCCATAGTGGCTGACGATGCGATCAACAGCCCACTCGTTTGTTTCGTCGTCGACGGATATGCCGAGCTGGCATTCGAGACGCCCAGGGAACCGGCGGTCGTCGTTGGGGGAGTGTATGCGCAAGAGGGAAGAATGAAATACATCGTGTATCCCTCGTTGCTTCATATTCGCAGGTAGATCGATTTGGAATGAGTTGTTCCCGAAATCACGAATGATCGTGTAAGGTCCAATGAACTTGGGAAGTAGCTTGCGAGCGAGACCCTTCTCAAACGCGATATTCTTTGAGGAAAGGTAGACCAAATCGCCGTTCTCAAACGGCGCGGCCTGGCGCTTGCGGTTCGCGTTGCGCGTCTGTTTGACGCGTGCAGCAATCATGCTGTCGTGCGCGGCTATGATAGCGAGTCGGCGCTGCAATGCGAAATTAGCAACGCCAGGATACTCGCGTGTTCGGTCCGAGTTCCAGAGTAACGAGCGCGGCATGCGCCCCGTGTTGAGAAAGAACGGGGAATAGCCCGTCGTCTCCGAGCGGGCCGAATTCAAAGCAAACTCGATAGCAGGGAGTTTACTCACCCAGTCTTTCTGCTTTGGACCGATACACTGACGTATCATCTGCGTGATGGTGCGGTTCGCGCGTTCCGTGCTTCCATCCGTCTCCGGGTGGTAAGCGCTCGACATCTTGAGCTTGATGCCAATGAGCTCATGCAGCCGTTTCCAAAACACGCTAGTAAATAGCGAGTCGCGGTCACTGACTATAGACTTCGGTAGTCCATGAAGCTTGTAAACGTGCTCAAACATCAACTCGGCCATTTGACGAGCAGTATAGTTGATACGAGAGGGAACTAAGTGCACCATACCAGTCAGTAAATCGATGACGACAGCCAAAGAGTTAAAGACGCCGTCCCGATTCTTAGACTCGGGTAGTGGACCAACAAAGTCTACTCCAACCGAGTCCCATGGCTCGGTTGGCGGACTGAGCGAATGCAGAAAGCCATAAGGCTTCTGGTTGCTCGGCTTGCTTCGTTTACAGGTAACGCAAGACTCACAGTAGCTTTTAGTGTCATCCACCATCTCTTTCCACCAGAAGTGGTCCCGGAGGTAATCCAGAGTTTTCTTCGGTCCCAGGTGAGCGAGGATCGAGTGAGCTTCGGAGATTATGATCTCTCGGATGTTCCGTCCGTGATAGGTGACTTGCGGAACACAGAGCACTCGATGATCAGAGTCCTTGAGGTAGACGAGACCGTCGTCCACCTCAAAGTTGAGGAAGGCCTTCGGGGTTTCCAGTATCTTTTGAAAGAAGGAGTCGTTCTGGTATTGACCAGAAATGAAGGACGAAAGATCCAGGCCGTGCCAACCGGAGTTGACGACGTTGAGCAGCGAGTCGTCGAGATGGTCGAACTCGTCGCTTAGCTCGGTTGTGGGTCCAAGATGGAGATCAGCGTCTTTGCCGGCGCTGATCTCTTTGCCGTCGCTTGCGGAATTTGGTTCCGCGGGGCGATCAACTTGATCACGGGATCGTGGCTTACCGCCAGCCTCCTCGCTTCCCACTTCTTCGTCTACGTGTCCACTCGTCGTGGCCACCTTCTCTTTTCGCGGCCTACCCCGACCTCTTTTCGGCTTCTCAACAGCCTCTTTCGTGGCTTCAAGAGCTGAAGTTGTTGTTTTGGTACCCTCGCCCTCCTTTGGGTCCATACGCTCGGACCCAAACGAGTCTCGCTCTGCGGCAGCCTTCGCAGCGCGCGTATTCGACCGCGTCACACGGTCGTTTGTCATCATGGCAAAGGCCTCAAGCCCAGCAAACACAGGCATGGAAATTGATTCAATATCCATGTCGTTGTTATTAATGATGTCGTGGTAGGTATACTCCGACCTCGCGCGCACGGTGCCCGGAGCCTCGTTGGAATAGATACGGGACAGAGCGTCTGCCAAGACGTTCTCAGTACCAGGTATGTACTTTATCTCGAAGTCGAAACTCGAGATCTTCTCGATCCAACGGGCCTGTCTCCCAGACAAGTTCTTCTGGTTTATCAGGTGAATTAGACCCTTGTGGTCAGTCACCCAGGTGAAGTGGCATCCCTGGAGGATGTCACGATGGCGCAGCATCGCTTCGATGCCTGCGAGCATCTCAATCTCGTGTACCGGGTAATTTTGCTGAGCTGAATTTAACTTCGCAGAAAAGAAAGCCGCCACCTTGGCGTCTTTCCAATCATCACCCTGGCACACGACGCCGGCCACACCTGACGCGCATCCGTCGGTTACCAACCAGATCTTCGGCGCGTCTTCCTTGTAGTCCAAGGGCATGCGACGATGGTCCTTGCTCTTGGATACAAGCCGCTTTATGTCAATAAAGGCGCGCTGGTGCGTATAGCCCCAGCGGAATGGAACCGAGTCGCTCGTGAGCTCGTTCAGGACTCCCATCGGGAGGTGTACCCCAGCAACGTCGCCACCTAGGTATGTCACGGACCCGATAAAACCGCGAAGTAACTCACGGTTCGTCGGGGTTTTCCAGTTCAACACCGTGTCGACTTTGTGGGGATCCATCCGGATGCCTTGGTCATCAACGACGCGTCCGAGGACCTTCAGCTCGGGCAGCAGCAGCTGCATCTTGTTTGCACTCAAGTACAGCTTCTCGCGCTTGAGTATGTCAATTACAATTTTCAGATGCTTGACATGTTCCTCAAGAGAGTTTGAATAGATTATTATATCGTCCAAGTAGACATCCATCCAACGCCCGATGTACTGGCCAAACAAGTAGTTCATCAGGGACTGATAAGTCGCAGGTGCGTTACAGTCCCCTTGCTGCAGTACGAGACTAACCATGTTCCCATCAGGCGTGCTCATAGCCGTTCGCGAGACGTGCTCGGGAACGACGCGTATCTGCTCATAGGCGTCCTGCCCGTCAATGAGCGAGCGATACTTGCAGCGCGATACGCGCCGAAGTATCCCCTCCATGTCAGGCAACGGGGAAGTCATCTTCCTCGTGTTTGCATTGCGCGCGCGCAGGTCCACGACAACGCGCAGACCCGGCGGGTTTGTCTTCACCTTCGGAATAAGGAGCATTGGGCAAGTGTTACCCGAGTTGGTCACTTCCCAGCGGCCAGCCTTCAGGTATGTCTGCCTTTTTGCGTCCCAATGCGCTCTCAAGGCCTCAGGACAACGCGCAGGTCTCCAAGGATATATCTTATCCTCGTCAATCAACGGAATCGTATGATTTATTGCACGCAGAGGAGGTAAGCCCGTCTCCGCTGCAGTTTTACATATAGGCTTAGCATAATTTAGGACCTCGTCCCGCGCAGCCTGGAGCAAGTCTCCCTCTAATCCAACTCCTCCAGAGAAGATTCGTGCCGTTTGCACACCTTCAAGAGGAACAGAGTTAGCGCTTCCGATGCAAACGCGAGCGGGATTGAGACCAATGCTCACCTTGTGCTGATACAGCCACGCCGTACCCAAGATCATGTCGTACCCGCTAAGGTTAGCAACCAAAAACGAGCGCTCTTCCGCAATATCTTGATAGCTGATCTTCACCTTTACAGATGAATTAATCATCGACCGAGAACCTTGCACCGCTAGCTGCAAGGTAATCGGCTTCTCGAGCTCGGCACGTTTGAGACGGAGCTGGTCGGCCAGCGAGGTCGACATCAAGTCCCCGAGGGACCCGGAATCCACCAAGGCGCGAACCGGCTCGCCGTTGACGTTCACGACAATCACCAACGGCCGCGCGACAACACGGTCGGGGACGTTGGGCGTCGAGGCGCTGCGCGAAATACCCTTATAGGTATTCGATGGGATCTGGGTGCCTCCGCAAAACAAGATGGACTCGCCCTCCGCTCCGGGCTCAGGCTCTTCAAACGCCGGGCCGAGATAACCAGTCTGGTGAGAATTCTTAAACCCGTACCGCGATTCATTCTGACGAAGGAGATACTTGCGCAGGCGCTGAGCAACCCACCCGGCGAAGTCAAGCCGCGGGTTCATCAATTCTTCCTCTCGGATATATTGAGTCAAACCGTCCAAGCCAAGTGGGATATGGACGGTGAAGATATCAGGGCCCTCCAGATCGTCCAGACCCGGCTCGCGCTGATTCCGAGATATCTGGACGCCTTCAAATTCTGGTGAGTCCCGGCTTACATCCCGGATGTATTGCTGAACCGCATCCGCAAAGATCTCCTCAATAGGGAAGTGATGAATCGGCGCCGTGTGGGGATACTCTACCCCCGCAGCACTAGCGCGGAGGCCGGCGTACCACCCACAAAGGTGAAACGCACCAACCCGGAGGTAATCCACAGGTAAGACTGTTACTTCATCAAAGAACGCGTCCTCGATAACATAATCTTTATCGCTAGCGTGGAGTACACGGAACCGGGTGGACTCCCGTCTGTCCGAAGACCAGGGAAGCTGTTCGTCACCCGGATAGGGCTGGAAAAATTCAAGCACGGCCGCCACGGTATTGCCAAGCACATCACCGAGTTGGCGGGCTCGTTGCGGCGGGCCTTCAACAATACTCGACGCGCTGCTTCCGCTGCTCCCAGCGTTTAGGGCCTCCGCCCAAAGCAGCCATCGTATTTCGAACGCGTCGAAGGGCTCTCCATTGTCCTGGAGCACAGCGTGGTGAGGAATTTCTTCCTCTTCTAACTCGGACGTTTCCTCTGACAGCCTCGGGATAGGCTCCAAGCTCGGCGGAAGATCCGAGTCCTCGTCGTCGGAGTCGCTGTCCGACGAGTAGAACGACGAGTTGCTTACCGACTGCAACGCCGGAATGCTCATATCTGAGCCGCACTCAGACTCCGAGTCGCTTACGGCGCGCAACGGCGGCATCGACGCGCAAGTCGACCCCGAGGAAGCGCTGGACTCCTTCAGGCTCGACTCGGAAGACACGGACACCCCCCAGCTAGAGCCCGAGTCCGACGGCGCGCCATCTTGCTCGGCAACGCGCCGCTCATACCACTGGATCAAGTCAAAGCCGGGCACCATCAGGGTGTCGCGTCGTAAGTTCCAGCAGCGTGCCAGAACACGGTCTGACACAAGAATAGACGGGAAGTATGCCGTCGTCGAAGCCTCAACCTCGAATCTATCCGCAGGAGAAGGCCCGTACACCGTCTCGTCCCACGGATGACGCTTTAGCAGAAGCTCGACGACGTCCACCTGGACATCACCCATTTCGGCCAAGTAGCGTTCCTCGCTGTCGATACCGATGGGTTCTAGTCCGACGGCTTCTGCCCGTCTCTTGGCGTACCAAAGTGCCGGCTGAAAGTCAGGATTTCGCAGCCATCTTGCGTCCAGGTAAAATTCCTCATCGCAAGAGCGGTCCATAACTATGTACTGATTCTCCGAAACCAGGTACAAGAAGAATCGACTCTCGTCAAATCCCTCTTCTTCGCCGCACGGGTTCACGTCCCCCGGGTAAGGTTGTGCCATTTGAAGAGCCAACGCAGTACTAAACGCGTACAGGTCTTCTGTGATAGTGGGTGACTTGTCGAAGTCGACTTCCGGTGAGTCGGCGGATTCTTTGGAATTATTAGAAACTAACTCGAAGTCAGATGAAGATTGCGAAGAATCAGCAAAAGTTTCCAACGGTCCCCCGCCCTCCTCGACTGCGCCAAGGTCACCAAAATGCATCGCACCTATATGCATCGACTCCAGCACCGTGGTGCTTTCGTGCAAGACGTCCCGCGAGCTGGAAGCCGTCGGTATGTACACCGCATGCGTGCTCATACCCGGAGGCTTACCCTTCTTCTTAGAAGGGACGTTCTGCTTCTTTGTGCAGTTCCGCGCCAAGTGGCCGCCTTCACCGCAATTGAAACACAAGCCCTTTGCGAGCATCTCGTTGCGTCGCTGCGGAGACAACTGATCATATCCTTTTGGCTCGCGAGCTGAAGGAAGATCCACCGCGGAGGTGCGCATGACCTCGTCGCGAGGCCTCGAAGAGTTGGCGCGCCCTCCACGGCCGCGCCAGCGTCCGCCACGGAATCCACCGCGCGGGCCACGGCTCGCATTCTGTGTTCGCGAGTCGTCATTCCTCGACTGCTGCTGCGGAGGCGTTTTGGAGCTCTGACCTCCTCCGTGGTCAGTAGTCTTGCCGAGTCTCAGCAGAACTTCTGCCTCTTCGGCAGCCCTAACGATCTCCTCCCAGGTGGCCTTCTCGGGATCAAACGATTTACGATAAATCTCCATCTGGATTGCGGAGGTAAAGCTATTGAATAGCTTCACTATCTTCTCTTGAGTGTCTTCTAACACCCCGATTGAATTCCAGATTTGGGACCATTCCGCGACATGGGCGGCTACGTCCCGCTGGCCTTGCCAGCAATTCTCAAGTCTCTTCCGCTGCTTGTTTCGGTAATCCACCGGGAAGCAGAAGTTGAAGAGCTCAACGAAAAATCGCTTCAAGTCCCACTTGTGCTCCTCAGGCGCGACGACCTGGGAGTAGAATCTTTGGGCGCGGCCGTCGAGGTAATACGAGACATAGAAGATTTTCTCAGCCTCAGGTACGCGACCCATACGCACATACGTGCTTGATTCGCGCGCAAAACGCTGAATTGCTTCAGCATCAGGTTCGCCGTTGTACCTCTTCGGAGGGATCGGCCTCAGCAACATCTTCGCCTTCTGGCGGGAGTGCCCTCGTCGCCGTTTCGTCGACAAGCGCGGGCTGGAAGCGCCTCGCCTCGATTTCCCAGACCCCTCGTCGTCTGAGCCGTCCGAGCTCTCGCTCGAAGACGAACTCGAATCGTCTGAAGGGTCGGCGGGCGTGCGCTTGGTCCGCGAAGACTCCGCGGAAGTATCGCGCAGAGCTTTCTCAAAGAAAGCCTCCGCGGCCGTACCTCCGGGCGTGAAGTTGCGAGGCAACGGCGTCTTCCCAATCTTGGGGTGAGACGCCTTCTCGTCGGGCTGAGTTTCCGTCTTGGCCTCAGACGGCTTCTTCTCAGCAGACTGCTTTGGGGCAAGTTCGTCAATACGTCTATTGAGCTTGCTAAACATCTCTTCCATAGAATAAAGAAGAGCTCCAAACTGGGGCGCTTCGCCGCCAGGAGCAGTCAAGAAGGTGTGCGAATTCTCGGGCACCTTCATCAGCGACTCAACTGATACAGTTCGTCGCAGCGGCGCGGCGGGTTCTTCAACCTCTACCGCCTTCTGGCGCCTGGGCGCCGCAGCCCGAGTCTTCTCTTTCCTAGACTTCGGGCTTTTGGACCGCTTCCGAGACGGTTTGAGCTTCGGCGTCGACACTTGGTTGGGCTCGAAGTCAACGAGATCCCCGGTAGGTACCGACGGATCTTCCTGCTTAACCAGACGATTAATCTCTTCGTAGTTGAGCAGCATCTCGCGCTGCTGCTTCAATTCTTCTTCAGAAAAATTGTGGAGAGAAGCAATGTCGCCCCAGTTCCCAGGGTCCGCACCCTTGCCTTTTTGGCGGGACGGACCAGGGACCGGAGAAAACGTCATGAGGTCTCCCTCATCCGTTACACTCTCCACCCACGGCGCACGCTTCTTTGGCGCGGGCGTGGGAGCAGCCTTCGGCTCGCCTTTCGAGCCGGCTTGGTCAAGGACGAAGACGTTTGGTACGTCTCCGAATCTCTCGACCTTCTTCGTGTCTTTGACAATCTTAGATCCCGCCTTTCGCTCCAGCTGGGCGCGATACTGGGCGGAGATCGTCTCATGGCGACGCACGAGACCCTCCAATTCTGCGAGGGTCATCTCTTCGGTCGCCTGAGCCAAGGTGGACTCGGACTCACTGTCGGACTGGGACGAATCAGAAGCGGAACTATTGGTATATTCACTTCTATTATAATTCGACCTGAGCTCACGATGGGTTCGCGAGGTAGTCCGATCGACGGGAGTCCAGCCCCCGTCTTCGTCCTCGGTAGCGGGCGCGTCTCCACGCTCGCTACCATCCACCGTCGTCCCCAAAAGGGGAGTCAAAGTAGAAGAGAAGCCGATGATGCGCGGGGCACCATCGACCGTATCCACCGAAGTGGCGCCGCCCACTGCCGAGGCAGGGGCAACGAGACCCGTCGACGAATCGACAGGCCCGACGTCAGGGACGCCGGCTCCCGCCGCTTCCACAGTCCCAAAGGCAAGCTGAGGGCTATAGATAGGGGCAGGAGCGGGGTGATCACCGGTGCGGACACCGGCTCTCGTTCGAGGTTTGTTGTCCATAGCAATTTGGTGCTTGGGCGTCTTGACTAAGAGGTATTCCAGGTTGATCAAACCCAGGGGAAACCAGCGAAGCTAGACGAAGAGCGAGCACTTAAAAAGATGTGACGGGGAGAGTCGGCTAGATAGCGGTCGGCTAGATAGTCGGCTAGATTTCCCGGCACACAAGTCGTTCGCTGAGGTTGTCGGTTGGTCCAGTCGACAACAAGGTAAGTGGCGTAAGTTATAGATTGACCAAGGAACTAATGTACGGACAACAGGTACTTATACGGTGATCGGAGTTATGACAGGAAGGGATGATGGGAGTAACGGAGATCGGAAACGGGCGCGATGGCGCCAAGTAGACATTGAGCGCGTGTATGTGAATGAGAAATAAAAGGATAGAAAGGAAAATACGTGGATGGGGTGTGAGATAAGACAGACGCGTGGAAACGCGTCGGGACGCGAGAGCGGGACGTTACAAATGGCAACATTCTTGGGCTGTATTCAGACACGCTTTGGGCGCCCTGCAAAAGTCTTCGCCAATCCTGCACACGCTCATCCTGAATATTGACCTTCATACATGGATGTCAGCGGGCTCCCAATACGAGGTCGACGCCGACCTGACATTGGCCATGAACGAGATGCGCTTCCCTGCTCTCGCCGAATTCCAGTTCCTGCTGCACGCAATGGGGTTTCGGCTACGCGACCCTGCTGTGGACTTCTCTCCCTTCTTGCAGGGACACCCGCTTCTTGCCAGCGTCACGCTCAACGTCGAGGGAGTATGTGTCCCGCCGGGCGCCGATGCGTCGTTCCTCCCCCGCCTCGTGTACTTCCGCGGCGCTGCTAGAAACTGTGCCGCCATGCTGGAGCATGCTCGGGGACTCTGTAGCATCAGCATCCTGTTCCCTAGCAGTTATGAGGAGGACCCTCAGCGCACGCTGCGGCAAAACACGCCCGTGCCTTTCACCTCGGCGCTCTTCCGGCCCAAATTCAGCCCCGGCGTAACCTCGTTGGATGCGCGCGCAGTCGATTCGAGTGGCTCGACTGTCCAATGTTACTGCCTGCTATGCCCGGAGGCCCTAACATGCCTCATCGCGGCGTTCCCGAACCTCACGCGTCTCGACATCAGCCTCGGCCGCCCTTTGGTGCGTAGCCCCTCGGTTGCCAACCGGGTCGACACTGACCATTTTGTAGGACCAATATCTTGCGGGCTTGACGGCCCTGGTCAGGCTACAGCACCTCGGCCTGCGATGCACGGAACATATCCAGATAGGGGACTTCAGCCGGACGGCGATGGAGCTGTTCCCACCGGGGAGGTACGCGGACCAGATCGACGTCCTCCTCCCTTTGGCGCAGCTGTCGGATATCCGGATCGTCATCTGGGGAGATCGCTCCGAGCTCGCGAGGGCTTATTGCTCGTCGTGCCGTATGGAGCCAATGGCCGAGCTAATAGTCGAATATCGATTCGGGCGCGGGCTTGGGGACGAATTCCAGCTGGTCGAAATGACGACCGTTGACGGACTCGCAGCCTTTGGATACTGGGAAAGCAGTTTATCAACTTCGGAGGGGCGCAGGCTTTGGTCGCAGTAGCTTAAAAGCCGTGACTCCGGTGTGGAGACACGGTTTAGGAAGGGATGGATCGTCAATAAATAGTGTAACACATTCCTCGTCCATACAATCAATACACAGGCTTTGCTCCTCTTTACAATAACAATCTTGTGCGTAGGCTTCCGTTTCCCGATTTTGTCCTCATTTTCTTCTTGCCGCCAGGCTCTAGTTCTGGCGTTGGGTTCTTTGACCGTCCTCGCCGCTCAAATGTAGATGGGCAGCGTGGGGTTGAGGCCCTTCCACTCGGGGCCATCGACAAACTCCTTCTCGTCGATAAGGAAGTCCTGCGCAAGACGGTGTCAGTTGCCATCCGTCGTAACAATGACCAAAATCAAAGACATACCAAAGGACACTCTACAAGCGCGCCCTTGATCTCGGAGAGCTGCTTCTTGACGCGCTCGAGGGGGATGCCCGGCACGATGTGACCTGTCTTCACCTTCGGCACATAGTTCTGCAGCAGCATCAATACCTACAACGGAGAAGAGCTACAAAGAAAAAACGCACATCATACGCCTTCCAGTCGCGCACCAGGTTCGTGGGGACGGGGCGGAAAAGCTCCGTGAAGACCTCGCGGTTCTTCTTGGCGGTGTTGTTCCACAGCTCAAGGGTCTTCTCCGACAGGGGGTCCGCGACGAGCCGGTCCTCGCGCTCGCCCGTCTCATCGTCATTGGGGGTCGGCGCGGGGAGCATGAAGGACGTCGGCTGCTCGTCGCGCGTGCCGGGGAACTGCGGCTCGATGAGGCCGAGATGCTCTGCAACGCATTAGATACTCGATAAGAAAAGACGGACAGAGGATGGACGTACCGCGGAAAAGTTTACGCCGGAGCGTAGTGGCGAAGCGCGCGACCTGGTACGGCTGGCCATTCATGGTCGAGTCGATCATGTCGGTGTCCTCCACGACAAGGGCAATCTCCGAGTCACCGTCGCCCTTCTGGCTGCGATCGTTCAGGTTGGCCGAGCCCATCTGCGCCACACACACATGTCAGCCCCAAACACAGCACGCTCACGAGCAAACTCACAATGACACGCCGATCATCTACGACCATGAGCTTCGTGTGGATATAAAGCAGCTCGGAAACGTATCTGAAAGATCGTTATTAACACTCGCAAGGTGGCGGGGAGGAGCAGACAACGTACGCATCCAACTCCTCCTGCTCCGTCCCGAGCCACTTCTCCTCGAGCAAGCTCGTCTTATCGCTCAGCATGTGCTGCGCGACATTGTCCGCCACGTCCTCGTCCCCGCGCACCTGTTTGGCCGCCGCCTCGAAGCGCTCGATGACCTGCCGCGCGGCGTCCGCGCTCTCGGGGATCGGGACCGTCTCGGTCTTGGGCGGCGTTTGCTCGCTGACAACGAGGCCCTCGCCGGTCTCGACGGGGAGCGTGATTGTCACCTGCGAGAATGGAGAGGTCAGCGCCGGTATACTCAACGGGTCTCGGAGAAAACAACACGAACCTCCTTCTGGCTGCCATCGGAGTCATTCCCGATCCACTGCTTGGCGAGCGCCACCTGCGCCTCGTGGTACTTAACACCGCCCGTCCGCTCGATCTCCTCAATGTACGACGCTGTCGAGGGGATGCATCAGAACCTCGCGTGAAAGCGGCCGAAGGGGCACATACCCAAAGGCGCGTTAATGCGGTCATACGAGCGCAGGTGGTAAAACCGGATGTAGTCGAGAGGCTCGAAGCCTGCCTTGCGGATCTCCTCGTAGATACTGTGCCCGCCGCGGTTGATGGTGCGGTATTGCGCCGCCATGATGGTCTTGAGGCCGCCCTGGTCCTTGATGTTCCCGCTGAAGCCGGGGACCTCAGGGATGGTGACAATGACCTGTGGGTGCGTTAGTATGATGTCCGCGTCTCGACTTTCGAAGGGGAAACGGTCGGGGAAGAGGGAGTAGGTAATGGGACTCGGTGGTCAGGCCGATGGTCCATCGAGCGTCCGAGTAGCAAATGTGATAAGTAGCGCGCACGAACCTGGAACTTCTGGTCGGCCTGCGCCGCTCGCACGATTCGCTCCACCAGCGCGCGCGCGATCTGGTTTTTGACCTCATCCTTGTCGTACGTCGAAGAGATGAAGAACTGGTTCTCTGCGCCACAAAACCCTCGTTAGCCCAGATACGACGCAGCGCGTAAGGTGAAGGAGAACGCACCGATGTAGATGAAGTGCTCGGACTCCTCGATAAGCTTGATGTCTGTGTAACCGGTCAGCGTCTCTTTGTCCTCGCGCAAAGGTGGAGGAGAAACACTTACAAGCATTCTGGATGCTGTGCTCGGTGAGCACCCCGTGGCTCCAGTCGCTCACGCTCCGGCAAACCTGCACCTTCATGCCGGGCTGCTGGCGCGGGGCGTAGTCCGGTTCCTCCTCCTCGTCGTCCGCGGGGTATCCGAGCCAGCGCTGCTTGTAGCGGTGACCCATGCTGTGCCACGTCTCGCGGTGCGGGTGGCCTGACATAACCGAAAAGAAGTGGAAGTGAGCGGAGGTTAAGAGAGGGAGGGGAAAGGACGCACGGGCGACGGCCTCATTGGGGCCGGCCGTGACATTGTGCGGGAGCGCGAGCCAGACGACCTCGCTGCACGTCGGAGCCATAAGTACAAGGATAGGAGGAAGCACAGACAGGACGCACGCCTTCTCGCGGTACTTGCGCTTCTTGATCTCGTTCCAGCGCTCCGTGAAGTGCTGCACAATGTCGAGCACGACGGGGCCAGAGAGCGTCATGTGCACCTGCAGCCCGTGTCAACCCCCGCGCCAACGAAAAATATCGAAGAAAGGAGACGTACATCGTGCCACGGCATGCGCCCGCTCTCGAGGCTCGAGAGCGCGTTGCTGGCGTAGTTGTACACGTTCTGGAAGTCCATGATGCGCGCGTTGTTGTAATCCTGCCCGGGGAAGAGCGTGAGCGAAAAGTCCGTCGGGTGCACGTCCGCGAGCGGGTGCGTGTGCGTGTCCCAGCGCCCGAAGCACAAGTCGAGCCCACCGATGCACGCGTAGTGGTTGTCCACCACCACGACCTTCTCGTGGTGCGACCAGAACTCGACCGTGTCTGCGGACCTCGTGAGTAAAGATGAAAAAAAGGAGCAGAAACGCACCCTTGGCGCCGATGTGGTCCGGGTGGCGGAGGCAGGTGACGTTGGGGTGCAGCGCGTCGAGCGTCGCCTTGGTGTGCTTCGAGCTCATGGTCATGGTCTGAGTGACCTCTTTGTAGACGATAACGTGCACTTTGACGCCCTGCTCGGCCTTGCGCTTGAGCAGCCTGTCGAGCCGCCATTCGGGGTGGAAGGCCGGCGGGCGGCGCAGGTAGAGCTCGGGAGTGAGCCACCAGTCCTGTGGGTGAAGGTAAGCGGCCGAGATGCGGAATTTTGAGGATCCCAAGATATTCAGAGTGAGAACTCGATTTGTGTTGCGAGTAGCCAGCAACTGAGGCCGCAGGGATCGGGTACAGCCAGCCATCGCTTCAATCCGGGAGTATCACAGACTTTCGCGACGCGTTTGCGGCACCCAGAACATAGATTGCCACAGTTCTGCGCCAAATGCTGCGTGGCCAGTACGCACACCGGAATGCTCCGCATCCAGGGTCAGTTAAGAACCAATCCATATGGCACCACTGGCTCCGCATTCCCCGATCTCCTCTGGCCGATTCCAAAAAGTCATCTCCACGCACCTGGATAAAGATAACCTCTTTGGCGCTGTCGAGCATCTCAGACAGGGCCCACATATAGTCATGCCCATCGATGTGCCTTGCGGACCATAAGTTAAACAGTACGGCCATACACAGCGATTCCACGGACCATTTGACAAAGTTGTCCGTGCGCTCAGTGGCGAAACTATTGAAACGGTGGCCAGCATTGATCTCTGCCCGAATCTCGTCCTGGCGCTTTTCCTCGGGATCGTCGTGGCGGCCTATCATGTGTGAAGCACCATTTGACCTTTCCGACGCACTACTCACGATTGGGATTAAGAATGCCTGGCAGAAGTTAGTTTCCCTTCTTGTGGCGTATGTATAGAAAGCGATACGCACCGATAGCCTCGTCCCTGGCGTGGTGCAAACCCTCAGGGATCTTCCCAACGAGGTTCTCTACCTTCTTGAAGAAGCTCATGGTGGTGGTAAGAAAGGAGTCTGGCGATACAGCCGTCGACAACGGTGGATCAAGCCGAATATAAGCGGATCGCAATCACCGCCCATTCCCTTTTATAGACGTAAGTAATTCTCGCCAATGCATGGCTTATTCGACGGTGGACTCGTATAGGTGAGGCAAAAAGGCCAGAAGGAACCCTTTATCTCCTATGGGTACGGGAAGGTTTTATTTCCGTACAAAGAGCAGACTAACTTCGTCTGAAATTTCTTCCACAGTCGTTTGCGCTGGTACGTAGTTGTCGACACCAACAGTAGCAACGGGGCGGGATAACTGACAATTGCCGGATGACATCTAAACAGTCTTTCCCAGTCATGTACATGTGGAATTATCTCTTGGTACTGTGGGCCGTCAGTCAGATATGACAAGCTCAAGTTTGTTTAAAGGATAACAGAGACAGAGGACTCGACAAGGACTCGACGCGAGCGCTCGCCAGATCCCCACGGCCGCGGCGGAGAGCGGCATACCCGGGCACATTTCCTCTCCGCCGGCGAAGGTGATTGTCCGTCGAAGCACAGCCAAGCGCGCTCGTTCCAATGGCAACCGGATTGATAGATGTACAGCACGGATCCAGGGCTACCCAGGTCCCGACGGATCGCCATTAAGTGCCCAGTGGAAGCGAGGGCGCCAAGGCTGAGACACTTTTTCCAACTGGGGGGTGTTCGGTGCCCTTTAGATAAAAACAAAGCTTTTACCTTCTTGTACACCTAAAACAAGCCGAGCGAAATTTCTAGGCGCCTCAAATTGTGTACACCGTCATTTTGTGAAAGGTGTCATCCTACCAAAGAAAAAACATCAGCGACCCAGACGGGCCAGACCTTGGAGGTAGAAAGACATACATACAGAGATATCCACCCCAATGATGTGGTCCTGATCAATGAGAAACACGTCGTGCTCCCCGTGCAAAGCGCGCACTGTCCTCCGGTACGGCAGCGAGGTCACCACGGCGTCCCGGAAAGCGCCATCTCTCGGAAGCGCCCCGGAGCTTGTATGCGTCTGCAGCTCAGTGGCTGCTCCATCGCGCCCGGGGATAACACCAAAGTCGAGAATCTGTAAGAAATTCGGTTGATCGCAGGGCAATGCAACACGCTCGCCGTGGACGTGCCTAATAGATACTATAGTCAGACAGAGCGATGCTCGTGTACTCGTTCAACGTACCGGTTCAAGGTCAGATCAAGATTTCCTGATGGCAGCATGCGTGAGTTGTGCGGACCCCACTCGGCCCAGGGAAGCACCGCAATTTCCGTGCCGTAGTCTCGAACATACTTGTAGAGCCAGCGGTAGTGCACAAATAGACGATACCCATTCGAACCGCCGGCGACGAAAATCAAGAAAGTGAAGATGCGGTGTTCGTTCGATTTTGAGAAGGGCGGCCCTGAAATCGGCTTGGCGCAGAATGCGCCGGCTTGAATTCGGAAGCTAGTCACAACACTGCCCCAACTGAGCTCGGGGAGCTGGAGAATGGCGACTCTGGTTGGAGAGTTGTGACGCCGTTCCTCGAGTGTGAAGAGCTCGATTCGAATCGCATTCTGTGCATCATCATTTCCGTGAGTCAGAATATAAGACCGGGAAGACAGGAAGTGAAAGTCCATAGACGGTGGGGGGCCAGCCATTTCCTATTCGCCAATAGATATTAAACATTGACGTTCGTTAGAGTAGAAAACGCACAATAATCTTGGCGCCCGTGCGCCAGTTGA
The DNA here is from genome assembly GCA_029203975.1 of Mycena vitilis. NCBI lineage: Eukaryota > Fungi > Basidiomycota > Agaricomycetes > Agaricales > Mycenaceae > Mycena > Mycena vitilis. The sequence continues at coordinate 67,555 of JARGYF010000204.1, read as the reverse complement.
TTATGAAGAAGCCGAGCCCGGGCAAAAAGATGCCAATAACATCGTCCGCAACTTGGATGGTCACCGGGAGCTGCGGGCTGTGCTCGACCATAAAATCCATGAAAGGCGACGCAGCAAGTGGATGGGGTTGACGCGCCGAGATGGTGCGCGCTTCGAGACGCGCCAACCCACCGCGAGCCACAAATAAAAACACAACTAGATCCTGTGTCGGGTCAATCGTAAAGTCCTGGAAGTCGTGGAGGTCGGGCCCCATGGTGCGGGTGACATTGACGCTCCGTGGATCGTCCACAAGATCAGACAGTGAAATGACGTGAAACTCCGGCCCCATGTGCTGCTGGGCAAAAACCCCAGCAACAAGTTCGTAGGCACGGCAGGACATTAAGGACCGGATCTCGACGACGGTCTTGTATGTCCATTCCAAGTCCTTCCATGCGCGTCGGCGCTTACACAGTGCCTCCAGCGTCTCTGCGTATGTCAACGCGCCGGAGTTGCCGCGGACCATACCATCGGCCCATAGCTCGAGTGTACACTGGAGTTCAGGAGTGCTCTTGACGGTTTCATGCCACAGTTTGCAGACCTTTACCAACTTAGCCCGACAGATTTCAAGCAGGAATCTAGCTTACAGAGGAGCACAAAAGGAGCGTTTTGGCATCGAGGCCACCGAAAATTTCTGAGTGTAGTTCCGAGGGGAGATCGGTGAAAGTAATCGGATCCATTGCTTTGCAAGGAGGAGGATCTCGAAGTAGGACGCAAGTTGAACAAATTGCCCCAGAACGAGGTCACGGTGGAAGCAAACCAGTGGCACCACGGTTTGATCGATGTCAGCCGACTTGGAGTCCATATTTGGAAATGTGCTCCTTCTTGGCTCCTTCCACCACACACTTACCGCTCGTATGGCCAGAACCAAGCGAACCAAGATTTCTTCTGCTCCTGTTGCAGTCAATGAACCAGCGATGAACGCTGGAGGTGATTATGTTCCGCCTCGCGGCAAGATCGCGAGATTGACAATCTCAGTGTTCCTCAAGATTCCCACTGAGATCTGGGCGGAGATTGTCTCGGACTCCGATTTCCGCGTACTGGGAAGCGTCAAGGACGGAATGGCCCGCTCTCTCCTTCTTCTCAGTAGAAGCAAGATAAAGAGTTGCCCCAAGACAGTGCCCACTGGGTATCGGGAGCGGCCCGAGACCTTGCGCGCCCTCTCACAGACATGTCGTGCCTTACGCGGCATTTTTCTTCCTCTCTTCTGGGAACATCTTGAAGCCTGTCTCATCCCAAAGACCACGGCGACATGGGGCGCACGGGTCGCAAAGGTCCTTCTCGATAGGTGTAAAGGATTGATGAAGAGCGAGAGCCTCCGCAGTTATGTTCGGTAAGGTTTCCTTCCAGCCCCTTCAAGTTGGTCCTTTATACAACTGCTCTCCCAGAATAGTTTCGGTATCGTTCTCTTCCTATCACATCGACGAGGTAGTACCTCTGTTCGCCAAATGTCTGTTATCTTTGCCGAACCTCGACACGCTGCACATTTTGCATCTGCAATCCAAGTTTGAAGAAATCGTTACGGCTGGATTTAAGAATATTGAACTCCCCAGCACGCGAGCCATTATCCTCCGTGAGCATTCCTTTTTTACCCCAGTGCGTAGTTTGTTAATCTTCTTTCAGCGAGTTATGCCCACTCCATACTGGCGGCATGCCCCAACGTGCGCGACGTGTCGTGCAACGAAGAGACCGGTGCAAAATTGCTGAACACTTTGGTTAAGCGCTGCCCAAGTGTTGAACGAATCCAGGGCTTCAAACTGACTTCCTCCAAGCTGAAGGGTAAGGCGAAACAATTAATCCAGTACCACATATTCGATGAGGGATTCTTCTAGATCTATCCAAAGCCCTGCCTAATCTGCGCGAAATCGCGGTCCCTGCGAGCATGGTAAGCCGATTACGCAGGTGGTAATATGACTATTCATTTTACAAATGCAGAACATCAGTTCCCTTTTAGTTCTCAAGCGCCTATCTGTGATCGAACTCATTGCAAACTGCGAGGACGAAGAAGGGTCTGAAACCGGCAGTGACGATGACGGCGAAGGCGAAGAAAGACAAGAAATCTCGACGGCTAGACGTGCGCAAGTCGATGCCGCGCGCGCGGTTCTCAAAGCTTCGTCTGGTACCGCTCCGAAGCGCATCAAGATGTCGTATTGGGAGGACATCACGGGAATGCTGGGGATGGCGGAGATCACATATGGGCAGTACTGGGTGAGTGCTGACCAGTTTGAGGTGTAGTTGTTGATATGTCTGTGTCATCTATGTAAGTCAATTGTCCATGTATAGTTTCGATTCAGCACAAGCCCGAAGTCCCATCCAACTTGGCCCCGCAATGGGCATACAGCTGCTTTTGCCTTCAAACCCTGCTCACCGCTCCTGCGCCCATCTAATTCAAGACTCGGTAAATCATAGCAGGAAAAGTGAACATGCCACAACAGATGATCGAATTCGGGAGGGGCCAATTCTGCGAGTCAACGAGTCAATGAACCCCTGAGGTCCGAGTCTCGATCAAAACACCTTCGTCTCAACCCTTCTCTGAGAGCTCTCCGCCTCGACTCAAGAATCGGGATACTAATAGGCTATCTCTACTTATTCTGCTCGAGCCTCATGATTGACGCCACCATCAGGGAATTCGGGGATCTTCAATCTCAAGGAGTTGTCGGTCTCTTGCGAAGTGGGGAGCGAGACACGCTTTGATGTGGGTGCTTGATTCATCATAGGGTGTCCTCAAGTTTGATTTTCTTGTTTATAGTTCATCCGGGTGCGAAACCTAGACAATCTGGAGTGCCTTTTGTGTCGTTCTATGGGGAGAAGTACGATCAGTGGCAGCTCTCTTGGCGCGCGCTCAAACGGGCTTTGAGTGACCCCTCCTGCATACTTTCCTGATGAACTTGAAGTTGAGACTTGATTCCGACGATTATTCGTCGGAGCACGGCTCCGGACCTTGGAACGTAGATGTTGATTTGATAGCGGCCATAAATCAGCTGCGGACCTGTGGTTCGCGCCGCGCGGCTCTTGCTTGTTTTGACTTCGCGCTGCATACATCCATGATCCGAGTCGGGGCGTCCCCTCCATGATCCTGCAGTGCCATGGACTTCTGTCGCCCATGTTATGCGGAAACCCTCTCCTTGCCAGTTTTCGACTTCTCATTGAAGCTTTTTAGGCCAACGTTCATTATGGGAACACGCCAAGAAAAAAAAGTGCCCGCCTTTTATTACATAAGTTTGGTTTAGTTTGGCTGCAACCTTGCCGGTTGCCCAAATCGGGCTTACCTTTTCGCCATATCGCGTCAACCCCCAGAAGGAACTGAAAACTGACACGAAGGAGGTGTGTTGGGTACCAGGACCCTTGCAGAGCTTGGCTTGACCGTTGTCGTTGCATTCAGGCGTGAAGAATCGAAGATTGGACTCATTGGAGGCGGATGGAATCCGAAGGCAGGGCGGAAGTTGGGCTTATCCGAGCCTTCCGCGTACACGCTCCATGCGTACACGCCCATGGAGCGTGCATGAACCTACACTAGTACTCCACCAGTACTCCACTGTGGATATCCGAGTGGGGCAATGAATCCTGGCCTGCGATAAGGACGAACTCTCTTTCAAGAGGAAAACTTCTCTGGCGTTGGTGGGACCGCTATCCGTCTACTGGAGAACCTGGGCGGCGTGTTTTCACCCTCGAATCGACGACACAAAAAATGCGCGCGAACTGAGCGAACGCGTCAAGTTTGCACCGACGGTGATCGGCCAATTCTTGCCGTTCCAAATTCTTCGCGAATGATATCATGGAAGGGATGCGGGGACCCTCGGGGACTCGTCGGGTGTCCCTCGAATCCTCTTTCTTCTTGCCTTTGTCAGACCTGTCCAGAACCCTTTCGCTTTCAAACCGACAAACAATTTTTGATCGCTTCATATCGTGCGTCTCTTTGTTTTCTTGCTCTTTGTATTCCGCTGAATCTTTACTGATACAAAGTTGACTCTGAACCCCCAAAATGGCCACGGCGGGCTCGAGAACGCCGCCCGTGGGTATCATGACCGGGCGCGACTACGCAGCACGCGACGAACCGGGCTCAAAAACGCCACCACGAAAGGTGGTACAATGGCTGGACACCCACCAAGTCGGTCCAGGGGAGTCGACTCACGCTTTGGATGAACACGGAACAGACGTGAGTTTTCTCATCTCCCTACTCGTATCACACGATAACTGACTCCCATCTCAAGCCGAATGCGTTCGAAACCCTCAGGACTGCGCTCGAGCGGCACCAGTCAGAATCGCCAGGAGGGTCGCGCATCCATTACTTCCCGCCACAGCGCCCCGCCGGGCTGCCGCGCATCAACACGGACCACCCACCGTCTGAGAAGCACGCGCACAACCTCTCCGCCACGACCGCCTCCTCTGACGGCGAGTTCTCGTCACCGCCATCACCAACGCACGCCGTCCCCGGCAATTACATCAGCCCGCAGGAGGACGCGGGGCTGCCCGGGACGGCTGACCCCGAAGGCCACGCCCGCCGCGAAGCCAGCAAGGTCGTGCGCGCGCACACGCGCAAGGGGCTCTTCGGCGGGCGGCTCCATCTGCGCAAACAAAAGCCGAGCGGCGCGCGCGGCGAGGGCAAGCGCGAGTATGCGTGCGTGCGCAATGAGGAGGACGTCGAGCAGGCGATCCCCGGTGCAGGGCCGATGAACCCCGCGCTCGGCGGGGGCGTGCTCTCCGCGCTGCTGACGCTGTACAACGACGCGGACGAGGCGAGCTCGCTCGCGTCCACGCCCGGGATCGAGATCGAGGAACCCAAGCTCCCGTGGATCGCGCCTGGCGTCGACGACCAACCGCACCCGCACGTCTCTCACATTGAGCACGGCTCCAGCTCGTCGTCGCCTTCGCCTGTGCAGGACCCGATCGGGCGTTCGCATGCACAGAATGGCTCGCAGAGCAAGTTCCATCTCTTGCCGCAGAAGCCGCGCAATGGTGGGGGCGTGCTCGGTGCGCTGATTGCAAGTACAGGGAATATCAGCGGGGCGGCGGCGCCGGTGCCCAGTCAACTTGCGCCGAATATCAAGCGCCCGGGCTATCATCTTTCAAGGTCAGCGTGCTTCTCTAATATCTCTCTCTCGTCCAGTCGTCCAGTCGTGCTCCTCCACCATCGCTTCCTCCTCGTACCTTATTCTTCCTCCTTCATTATACCTCACAGATTTCTGATTCCTTACGCTCTCTTCCGCATCATTTATCCTTTCCCTGCATTTCAGATGCCGTTTCGAGTTTGCTTAATTATTATTTCGCTTTTCCTCCATATTCCTCTCCTCTTGTCCTCTTGTCTTCCTCCCCGCCGCTGCCATCGTGCGTAACTCACATTTTCTCAAAACAGATACTCCATCGACGACCGCGACGTCCCACAAGTCGCTCCCAAACCCGTCCCCACCATGCGTGAGCGCCCCAAAAGCATGCCCCCACTCGCACCCGCTCCCGAACACTCGCTCAGTCTGCGCGATTCCCCCACGATGCAGTCCGGCATGAGCTCCGCGACACCCTCCCTCGCCAGCAAGCGCGGGTGGACGGAGAAGCTGCGCGGGCTCGAGCACGCGGCGTTCGGCGGGCGGCGGAGCGGGCTGAGCACGCCTGTGCTGCCGACGCCGTCGACGGAGACGGATGGAGAGTCGCTCGTGGAGGAGCAGTGGGTGCGCGATCAGGAGCATCGGAGGGAGAAGAGGAGGAAGAGGAAGAAGGCGGAGGTTTATGTGGGTTTTCTTTTCGTTATAAGGACACGATGATTGACTTGATTTCGATTCGCACAGATTACGCGGCATGTGGCCCAGGTCATTCAGCGGCAGGAGTTCATATTGAAGTTGACGCGGGCGTTGATGATGTTCGGGGGGCCGTCGCATAGGCTGCAGGTCTGTCCTTATAGCTCTGATAGATGCTTACCTCGATTTTGACTCGTGCTGCAGGCGCAGATACAGGCGACGGGGCGTGTGCTTGACCTCCAAGTCAACTGCATGTACCTTCCCGATGTTGTGCTCATCAGCTTCGACGATAGCTCGACGGGCACAAGCAATCTCAAGTTCATCCGGCAAGGCAGCTCGCTTGAGCTCGGCAAGCTCAATGAGACATACGAGCTGTATTGGAGTGTGAGCAGTTCTTCATTCACTCCTTACCCTCACGTTGACCGACGATCCTAGGTCATTCACGACGAGCAATCCGTGTCGGAGGCGTCGAGCACGCTGGACGCGCTGATGCGCAAGAAGCAGGAGTACACGTGGTGGCAGCTTGTCCTCACCGGCGGGATGTGCTCCGCGTCGATCTGCAGCGTCAGCTTCAACGGCAGCTTCGTCGACTCACTCGTGGCCTTCCCCCTCGGCGCGCTGCTGGTGGCGATTCAGCTGCTGAGTGTGCGGAACGAGCTGTACTCGAATGTCTTCGAGTAAGGTTTTACATTGTTCTCTCGTTTTTATTGTGAGGAGCTGATTCGCGAGCAGGATCACCGTGGCCACCCTATTCAGCTTCCTCTCTGCCGCGCTCGCCTCTACTGGGGTCTTCTGCTACTCCGCCGTCGCATCCAGCTCGGTCGTACTCATCCTCCCCGTAAGCTCCCCTTCTCCTTCTCCGTTTCCTTGACTTTTTTGTACTGACACACATACGGATAGGGGTTCATTGTCCTCTGCGGCTCCCTCGAGATCATGTCGCGCAACATCGTCTCGGGCTCCGTGCGCATGTGCTACGCCGTCGTCTACTCGCTCTTCCTCGGGTTCGGGCTCGCGATCGGCGCGGAGGCGTACGAGAAGATGACGGGGAAGACCATCGTCGGGAGCACCGACTATGCGTGCAGCGTTAGCCACGATGCGGGCGGGCCGTGGTGGCAGCGGACGCCTAGCTTGTATTGGGGTGCATATCGGTCTTCCTTGGCTCAAAAAGTGGCGCGGAACTCATCCCTTTTGTGGACAGCGTTCTTGACGGTGCCGACATACTCGCTGTTCCTCAGTATGCGCAATCATGCCCCGTGGCGGCATCGGGATATCGTGCGTACTCATTGTCACCCTTCCGTGCTGCGCCTTCTGGGTCGGACTGACGTTGCTGCAGATTTTGCTGGTGGTCATCTCGTGCATCGGGTGGGTGACGAATCACTTCACCGGCATTAAGTTTGTAGGGCAGACCGATATCACCGCTGCGGTCGGGTAAGTGCCCGCCCGATGTCGACGTACCCGCCGCTCATTTTGTCGGATCTAGTGCCTTCGCAGTTGGCACCGTCGCCAATGTGTACGCACGCTTCTTCACTGGGAACGCCTTCGTCATCATGGTATGTACTTTCCTCCTCTTACCGCAAGCACGCGAAGCTGACTCGCGGACGTGCAGATCACGGGCATCCTCTTCCAGCTACCCTCGGGGCTGGGCAACGGCGGCCTCTTGACCTACGCGTCGGAGAAGACCGCGGGCAACTCGTCGTCGTACCTCTCCGGGTTCCAGACGGCGCTGCAGCTCATCTCGGTCGCGATCGGGCTCACCGTCGGGCTGGGGATCTCGCTGGCGATCGTGCACCCTATACAGAGCCGGAGGCGCGCCGGTGGGGTGTTTAGTCTCTGAGCAGACACCCTCGTCTGTTCGCAAGGCGCGCTCACCCACATGGTAAATGCATTCATTCTTGGACATGGATACCTATCCATTGATTCTTGGACTCGACTCGGACAATGAAACAACAAAAACGTAGAGATAAATAGATGTGGTCTGTGCATTCTTGCTTACTAGATTAGAGACGACTTTCTTGTATTTTTAGCATTTCAATCGACGTAGATTCTTTCATTTCTCAGGTACGGGTTTCGTCGCAGGTTAAGAGTTCGATGCTAATGGATGTCGACAGGTTTGAGGGTTATCTTGTTTCGACAAGGTACACAAAAAGAGCGCAGCCATGAATAAATTGTACAAGTGAGTACAGATGGTGTGATGCTGAGAGTGAAGTAAGATCATAATATACAGACAGATTCTGCCGCCAGCTGCTGCTCAAGCCTTTCTAGCCTTTCCAGCCTTTCCAGTCTTTCCGGCCTTCCCATCCTTCCTAGTCTTGAGGCCCTTCGCGGACTGCTTTGCACCCCCGGGCCCTTTACACGTAGGGGAGCGTGTGACGTCTCCATTCAGGTGCCTATCGAGCATCCGCGTCTTGAGCTTGACCTCGCAGACAGGGCATTGTCTATACCCCATCCCCAGGTGCTTTTCCTCATAATGGCGCTTGATTCCGCCGCGTGTTTTCACCAAATGTCCGCATGGAGGTGTCTCCTCCCAAAGGCACTTCCACCATCCATTATCCAATTCCTCCCACTTGGGTACGGCGGGGTCGAGTTCGATTGGTGGGGTTCGTCGCTTTCGCTCGCTCGTTCTCCCGTTGGCTTTCTTGCCTGCCGCCTGGCCCGAGTTCGTCCGGACGCGCTTTACGTCGGGTGGTGCGTACTCGTCATCGTCGTCCGAGAGCTCTTCCTCGTGCTGGCGGTCGATACGCTGAGAGGTCCCGACCGCGATGGAGTGGCTGGTGCTTGCGAGGGGAGACGGTGCCTGCGTGGCTCGGCGGCGCGTGGGAAGGCAAATCGTGAGCCGTTGCTGTCGTGGCACGGCAACGGACGCGTCGTTTGAGTCTTCTTCGTCGGCGTCGCCGGTGTCGGTGTCATCGTCGGGGTAGCCGACCGCATCGACGTCGCTGTCCTCGTCAACTTGGTTCTCCCCGGTCTCGCCTTCCCCGCCCGCGTTAACGTGGTCCTCGACCTTGTCATCCTTGCGGTTCGCGTCAACATCGCCTTCGGCGCTGTACGCCTCGCCACTCCCCTCTGCTTGGCTGTGGACGTCGTCCCCCTTCTCAGAGGATGACTCGCTGGAGTCGGGGTCGAAGTCCCGACTGTTGCACGGCGACGTGGCCTCGGAACATCGGCGGCGACGGCGGCAGTGGCTCGCCGTTGGAGTGGATGTCATTCTCATCCATCTGCGCGTCGCAGTCGTCCTCATCCTCGGACTCGGAATCGTCGACCTCGAACCGATGAGCAGTGACTGTGCCATTGGCTCGAGTCGCGAGGAGGTTTGGGGTGGGGAGGGCATGGTGCGTCTCGAGACGCGTCAAAGCCGGCTGCTTTGACGCGGAGGGGGACATGCCAATGACCACATCTTGCGTGGCCGCGGAGGCAATCGCAGCGAAGGACTCTTCGGTGTTAAGCTATAAAGGTGGCGTTCAGACAGAGTGGCAAGAACGGACACTGAAGCAGACGTACAGAAAAGACGTTGTCCCTCGGGTCGTAGTAGGGCTCGGCATGCGAGTCGGACTGGGTCGTATCAAGGGAGGGTAATGCCCAGAGGGATAAGGTATCATCACTGCTATACACATCGTCCAAGCCGCCGGAGTACAGGAAAGACATTTAGTGGGTGAGGGAAAGTTTGGTTAACAGGAAAGTTGGTTGATGGGTGCTGTTGACGCCCGTGACTTGTAAACCACAGCTGGCCTCACGGTCAAGCAGGACAAAGGAAGCTCGGCTATCACGCTTTGCTCGCTCAAAATCAAAGCCCTACACAGCTAGAGGCCCATTGTGTCCACGAATAGTAGAATTCTAGCGCTCTAACCCTTCCAAGCGTCCACCCTCAAAGATTGCTCTCAATTTCGGTAACTTTCGAGAAGAAAAATGAAGGTTCAGAATAAGCGCTCAGTGGCTGTGCTACGTGTCTGTATTTGCGCTGAGCGTGATCGTGTCCCAATTTCAAGCTTCTGCCATGCCTTTTAGGTCCTTTCTTCCTGGATTTGTTCCTGAGCTAGCCAGCAGTCCAAATTCCTACCAATATGTCCACCCATCGCACTATCTGACAATTCTCGCGGGTGATGACCCACAAACAACTTCAAGGCTCGCCAGCCTCTGCCTTGAGCCTACTAACGCTAAGTTCACTTTACATAGAACATAGCGACGAACCCGTCTGCCGCGGCGGGCAGAAGTGACGCACTCTTGGACGCCCGACTATATCCCCAAAGTATACCTCTCCTCAAATGATTCGGAAATCCAGTGGGCACTGGGGATACCGATGGCAGTAGATTCAGTACTACTATGATACGCCGAACGCTGGCCGAATCCCTTGGTCCTTGGAGTCCATCCACTCTGTCTGGATTGCGCGCCGCATGAAGCCTGCGCAGACGTTGCGCGCCGCGCAAGTCGACTCATTACATAAGCAAATATTATTTTTGCCGTCCCTCTCCTATGTCTATAGTAAACGACTTCCATGTTAACTTGTACGGTGTCCACGTTAACTTAGCTATAAACACCCTCCTCCTGCCCTCCTCTGCGTGTCTCTATGGTATGCTCACAGCAAGCCTCTACAACGCCAAGCCTCTACACCCCAAAGCAAGCCTCTACCCCTCCTCACACAAGTCACAGCCGCATGCCCTCCCCGTCCTCCTCCCCCGGCGACACAGGACACCCAAAGTACCCCCAGATCGCCGCCGCGTTGAGGTCGTCGCGCGTCTCCTTCCCCACGCCGACGACGCCGTTCACCTGGTAGACGTTCTTTTTCTGCGCAGGCGTCAGTCATCCGCAAGGGAAATTACGCGGAGAAAACCCACCAGTCCAAGGGAGACCTTGATGGCCGGCACGCCGGGCGTATACCGATCCAGCTCTTCGCCCGCACCCGCACCCGCACCCGCGTTGATGAGCCGCAGAACGTTCCGCGCGGCGACTTCCGCCTGGTAGTATGCGTTGTGGCCCGCGGGGATCGCGCCGAATGCGTCGGCGGCGTCGCCGACGACGAAGATGTGTGGGTACGGCGTGTGTGTCGGCTCTGAGTCGTCTACAGCGTCGGCGGGGTCTTCGATTTGGGGCGATTCCGCCTCCGCGTCCACACCTTCCGATTCGTCGGCATTGGCGCACGCGTCGAGGAGTGCGATCTCCTCGAGGGCGGCGGCGAGCAGGGCAGCGTCGTCTTGCACTGGTGGAGACACAGACGCCGGCTCGAGAGGCGGGGTGGCGATGTTAGAAGCGGGAGACTGCGGCGTCGGGGGCGGGGCCAGCACCCCGAGCTGCATTGTGCGCAGGACGCGGGCGAGTGCGGTGCTCGAGTCAACCGTGTGCGGGTCCAGTGCGCGCAGGAGCTCCGTGTTGGGGCGCTGGCCGGTGCAGAGGAGCTGCAGCGTAATTGGTATCAGCCGTGGATGGAGTTATGGTTATGGGGATGAGAGGCAAAGGACGTACGACGAGGTCGGCGGCGATTGAGCGGCCTGTGGTCGTGCGGACGGTGCGCTCACTGCCGGTGGCGGCGAGGTCGAGCCGCTCGCCGAGGATGACGTCGACGTTGGCGGACTCGAGGGCTTGCAGGACTACAATTCGTCTCAGGCTCGCCGCACAAATTATAGAGCAAAGGAAACGCACTCTCGGTGTGCATCGCGCCGTCGAAGCGGGGGAGGAGCCGGTGGCGCGAGTGCAGCAGCGTCACCCGCTTCTCTGGGTACACCTCCGCAATGTCCGTCGCGAATTCTGCCCAGGCTTCAGCATATATATTCAATAATTTTATAGGGCACGACACTCACGGATACCAAGCGCGCCACCGCCAACGACAAGCACGGAGCCCGCATCCTCGATCGCGCGCTGCTTGCCCTTGAGCCACGCGATGCTCTCCGCCTTGGTTCCGCCGTACGCGTGGTGCACAGCGGGCAGTTTCCGCTCTGGACTTGCGTGCCACAGATTCAGCGGGCTGGGGAGATGCGAGCCCAGCGCGTAGACCGCATAGTCAAAATGCAGCTCATCCGTGTCGATACCGAGCTCGGGGAAGGCGCGCGAAAGTTTCACGGAGTTGGCGCTGAGGGACTGGACGTGCGCTTGTAGGAACGTGTATTTTGCCGAGTCTGCTTTCGCTTCGGGGACATTGAATATGTTGTTGTAAGGAATAACTGAGTCGATGTAAGATTCAATTCCTGGCGGGATTGGGGAGGCTCACAGGCTTTGTGTTCGTGGCCCGCAAGGACAGCGAGTCGCGGTAGAATGTAGACATCTGCTCAAGGTAAGTTATAGTCCAAGATGTCGGGTAGCTCCACTTACGATTGACGTGTCTAGCCGGATGAGATTATTAAACAGAAATTCGAAGAGGGAGAGGCACACATACGAGTTTCGATCTACCAGCACGATCCGCCAGCCCTCCGGAAGTCCAGCAGCGATTAATTGTGCCGCGCGAGCGCCTGCGTTGGAAGAATCAGAAAGGAGACTTACATGAACGCAGGATGGATGAACCGCCGTATGCACCACCCAGGACGACGACGGTTTTCGATGGCGGCGCAGAGGACGACATGGGCAGCACAGAACGCTGGGGTGAAACGCACAATCAGATTATGCGGATCGGAGATGTACACCGGTTAATAGTCGGCCCAGATCGCCCGCCACGTCGACGTCTCTGCTCTTTGCTCACTCCTCCACCTGCGCCGTCACTCTGCAGCCCGCACAACCCGCAAGCCCACGCCTCGGACTCGCAACAGCACCGACTACGACCGCTCAGTCCCACTGCCAGACTCTCGCGATTAGTGCGTCGCAAGTCCCTTGCATACAAGTCTTGCTCGCTGACTTTTGCCCCCGTCCCGCAGATTCCTCGCTGGCGTCGGCGCCCTCGCCGTCTCAAGCAGCGATCGCCCGTGTCCTCCTCGCGCCGCATTCCCACCAGCCCGCGGCAGCCAGCTTGTCGGGCGCGCACATCGCAGACTTTGCGCGCCGCGTGCACTCGGTCCACGGCACCATGTCCGTGCGCGGTGCCGAGCCCGTATCGCGCTCGCGCCGCACCCCTCGGGACTGCGTACCCATCTCCCTCTACCCAATCTCCACTGTGTACCTACTAGCTCATTATACAAGTACCTGCACCTACAAACTTGTCTAGAGCTTGAAATAAAATCAGTTCTAGCAAACATCAAGTCACAGTCAAGCACGACAAGTGACGCGCAAGTCCAATGCTCGCAACATAGACCTGAGAAGAAAAAGTCAGCAGCATTCAAATGAACCATCGAGCACGCACGCACCGGTTCAAGTCAACCGTGCGCTGTCGGGCTTCGGACTGTGAACGCAAAGCACAACCTGAGGAGTTGTTAGCTGCAATTTGCGAACGGACATCGAGTCGGCGACTTTGGTAAACGGGGCAAGTAGATTTTGAGGAGAGCTGGAAAAATAGCGTGCCGTTCCATAGATTTAGAATTGATAGCTTTGGAAATCAGCGCGCCTGCTCAAGGAGACCGCAATATTAATGCGATCCGGACTCCGGTTTGAGGGAATTTCTGTGGAGCCAGTCGTGAGCAGTGCGTGGTTGCGAAGAAAATGATAGAGCGGGTGCGCTGCGTACGGTGTGTAGAAACTATATAGTAGCTTGGAATGAGATCCGACATGGTGTTGAGGATGAGGATTGAGATGTTGAGATGTTGAGTTTGAACTGGGCGCGGGATCCGAGCGATGGGATCTGAGGGATGGGATCCCCGAGCCGCCACTTCGATTCGAAAGAGCGTGGATCTGCGGGCAGAGGTAAGCTCGAGCTGAGTAAGTAAGTAGAATTGAGCTGAACGCATGGGTTTTGAGGTGAGTTTGTAGGAATCGATAATCAAGACGGGGCTGAACCTCCAATGTTGAGGTGCCGTTCGAGGTGGAGAGAGCTGTTACATAGTGAGTTAGTTTTGTAAGTTGGTTGGTTAGTTAGCGAATGAGTGAGTGAGTGAGTAAACCTCGAACCAAAGTCGGATCCGGATTCTGAGTATGCAGTATACCAGTATACCAGTATACCTATGCACTCCGAGAGTCAGTGAACGAAGCAACGGATCCGCTGAATATTGAAACCGAATCACACCTTCATTCTTGACTGCCTCGGCGTTGGGACGCATGGAGAGCCTCGAGCCTCGAGTTTTGAGCAAGGACGGAGGGATCTAGGTAAGGCAGAGTGGCCGTGAGTCGGGCAACGCTTTGAATGGACACGATGCAAGCTCACCTTGCGCGTCGAATTTAAGGCTAGAGTTTAGGATTAAGAGTGCTGAATGAAGGTCTGGGTTAAAAATCGAGACAAGACATCGAAGAGAACTAAGTAAAGTAAAGTAAAGTAAAGTAATAACGTGCGGGCTAGTCTGTGGAAGGAAGGTCAGTACAAAGGGAAATGGAGAGACGCTGGACACAAGTGCAAGTTGAATACTAGCCGGAATGAACCAAAGGTTAGTGCGCCTGGATCGATTCAAGTCAGATTACGACGTACATATCCTTAAAACTCGAATCGAAAGCGAACGGAGTCGCCGTTGTGACTGCAGCTCTGGGAAGAAGGTCAGTAGACCTTGAACTGTAACGAAGCGGGTGAATACAAGTGGAATACATCCGAATGAACCAAAGGTCAGCGCGTCTAGATAGAGTCAAGTCAAATTTGGACGACGCACCTTCAACAGGTTCGATCCACGTCCAAGTCTGAGTAAAGTCATAACAGACCTGTCGAGAGAGAGTCAGTACAAGTTTAATGAAGTGCCGTTAACTTAATGCAGGTTGAATACATACTGAATGAACCAAAGGTCAGCGCGCCTGGATTAAAAGTCTAAGTCAGATTAACGCGACATACCTTAGGACCTAACCAATGCGACGTTAAGTAAAACCTAAGGAAAGTCAGTGAAGAAGGATAAGGACGAGCCCTGACGAGCCATTGACTAAATTGAAGCTAACTAATCGACTACACAAGACTAATCTGATAAATGCAGCGATCTATCGAGCAGTCAGTTGAAATCACGGTGAGAGGAGAATGGATATCGAACACGACACCGTATGATAGTGGGGCTTGAATAAGACTTGCGAGACGAGAGCTTGAAGAGTTGACAAGAAACCACAGAGGGGCGGGGACGATTAGTTGAGATAAACGAGCAATGCTGGATCGCCGAGAAGCCCGAGAGTGCGAGTACTTGAAGCATGAAGCCTCAGTGCAAGATTTGAAGCGCATGAACGGAGTAGAGGTGGTTGATAGAGCGAGTTTTGAAGTTTACTTGCGAGAGCTTGAGGCAAAACAAGGAGCCACGGAGGACCAGCGAGGATTAGGTAGAAAATGAACGATTTGCGGGATCGCCGAGAAGCCCAGAAGCCAGATTTTGAAGCATAGAGACGCGAGCAAAAAGATTGGAGCACAAAATTGGACCAAAATTGAGAGCCAGGACGAATGCGAGTGAGGATTGAAGCAGTGTTGAAGGCCTTGAGAAGGGAGTTGAGGCAGCTTGAGGAGATTTGCAAGAACTTCGACGCGCTATTAAGTGAAAGAAATCTTGGGGCGATAGACTGGAAAACTGAGCTAGCTATCGAAGCAGAGAGTCTGATAGTAATGATATGATAAGTAATGAAAGGGCACTGCAAAATGAACACCAACGCACGCGTACTAAGCCGTCCCACCAAAACTGCAATTCGGGGCGCCAAGGTTGAGGTAATTGGAGCTTAAGTGACCAAAGTGGACCTAGGAGGATAGGTAAGCATTAGGGTAAAGCTATAAGAGTCTAAAAAGTAGCCATACCGTGGTTGACCGACTTGACGCGCGACGTGGTGGTGGTTGATGTGAGAGCCGCGGCGTGGGAAGGCGATGCCGCGCCGGCATGATGGTGTCGGTAAATGCCGGAGTCGAGTTCGGACGACGAAAGCAGCGAAGTGCAAGGGAGGGGAGACCAGGCTAATGCCCGCAAAGTGATCCGAGTGTTAGCCCGCGGTGACACCCAGATGCCGATGGTCGTGGGCAAAGTGAGAAAGGAGGGAAAAGTGGGGGAGGGAATGCTGAATTGGCGGGGAGATGGGGGTTTATAAGTACGTCGGACTGCAGCCGCAACGTGAGAAGAATGCTGACTGAGTCAGAGGTAAGCGACGGTGCTGCGGAAACGCCGGTGGTGCGGAACTTGTCGTACATTAACCCGAAACCGGAGATGTTGAATGCGGCCGAGAGGTATTTCGCGTCTGCTGCAAGCTGCGCTGCGAATTTCACGTTGAAAATTTGATTTTTAGTATTCAAATAGCCTACAGAATGTATCCCGACTCAGGGAAGGGCACAACAGAGCAAAACTGAAAACTTGGCTCGGAAGAAATACTGCCAGAGAGACGAGACGCGGCGGTAGCAAAGCGCCAAGGTGCTGTAAAATTAGATTCTTGATGCACCATAGTGTGGGCTTGATGAAAATACGTACCTGGTGATTGCGAACGTTCGGGCAGCGGAATTTATGGGAAACACCCTTTTGCATATCGCGGCGTCCGCGAGCCTCCTTGGGCTCCAGAAATCTCAGGCATGCTTCCCACAAATGGCTTGGAACTGTCACGTGACTTCTGGCGAGCGTGGACAACTGGGGCGAGTCTAGACACGCCAAGTACTGAAATTTAGACCACAATGCACCGTAAATCCTGTAGAGACTGTGAACCTTTCTGCGCTTGCTCGGGCACTCATACGGTTATACATTAAGTGTCTCCCACGCCAAGACAAATTTAAAACTTGCTGAAAAAAAATCAACTTCAATCCCGCTGCAACTCAAAGTTTCCATTTATGGACGCGGGCGTAGTGGCTCGGCGGGACAAGGTTTTTCCGCGCGCCAAAAAATTCAAGTCCAGGGCATTTTCCCGACTAAAGTAGACATAAAAATTCGCTGAGCCGGGTGTCACGTCTTGCCTGATTTGAGCAGAGGGGCCGAAAAATCACAGTGAATTTCACCAAAAGTCAACCAAAAACCGGGAACTCGAACCAAAGGATGGGGGGATACACGGAAATACCAGAGATGTTGCCACTCCACTATACGACTGATATCACCACTGGAACAGGAGTCCGCATAGGCAGCCGATACCGCAGCCGGCAGCACTTGGCACAAGGAGAATTCCGGCTGTTCCCCAGCGATTGGCCGTGTCAGCATGGATCCTACTGCAGCCTCAGCCTGCTGCTACCGGAATGCGCGTACTTTGAGGCGCTTGTCGGCAGCAATACCTCCGCGTCCGCTGTCGCGGGATCGTTGCCTTTTGATCTCAGGGTTGAACTTACCGTGACGCGTCGCGACTCGGCAACAATGACCAGCGCAACTACTGTAGTATTTCATTCAATTCGGCACCCCCTGTGACGCGTGACATTCTGAACCAATTCGTCAATTCGTCAATGGTCTGGGTGACCGTGACGGACCTGGAAAATTCGTCAGCCGCCTGAATTTGTTCCAAGTGCCAGGAGATCAAAGTGCGATTGAAAGCAAATGTGAGGGGAAACAAAAAATCAAAATAAAAGTTACAAAACTTGCATGTAAGAAACTTGGTTGAATCCTCAGTGTTTCAAGGCAGGGGGTTTGCAGGGGGCATGTACGAGCCGTCGTTTGAGTATTTTGGAGTCCAAATACACCCCCGTGCCATGGCAGAGCGCCTGCGGCAAGGAAATTTTGAAGATTTTGCGTATAGGGCAAAAAATTGAACCAACCGTGACGAAAACCCAATTCGTCAAGCCCGCCAGTGACCCGTGACAACAACCAAAATTCGGCGCCGTCAGCGCCCTCCGTGACGCGTGACTGCCGAATTGAATGAAATACTACAGTAGACTGTGGCACTCCAGCTTCTACAAGCTCCGATGCCAGTGCGTTTCTGCCTTCTCCTTCCTCCTCGACAGCTCAATACTCACATCCTCTGGATTTCGGTCCGAGCTTGTTCAGCCCGAGCCTGCGAAATCATCACCTTGTTGGCGAGCCGTGCTGTTTCATGTCGATCTTGCGGAAGTAATGTCTGGCCGAGAAGGCCGCCGCACCTCGCGTACTATTGTATTTCGCTGATTGCGCAACACCACAACCCGGCCGAATACTTACAGCATGCCACACGTCCCTTGAAACAAACCACCCACCCACCTTCTCTTCTCACCACCACCACCACCACTGCCCTGTACGTTTCTCCCGCACACTCCCTTCTTTGCTGCGGATTTCGTCCCAACACCATATATCGCCTTCTCGCGAGCGGCTTCAACCTGCTGGTGAGCATGGATTTTTCCTCGTTCCTGACATTCCATTTTGACGCATTCTCCCAAGGTTTTTTGGCCGCCGGCAGGCACAAACCATCTACACCTTCAATTTGCCGTGTGCCGCGCTTGGGTACAGCCGGAGTAATGTCCTGCTGGTCGCGGAGGCGCTGCACAGCGGCACCGACATCGACACTTTATTTGGGCTTCCCGCGAGCGGGGTTTTCTTGCGGGTACGTCCTCGTTTTGATTTGTTCTGGACGCCAGTTCTCGGCTAATTTGTTCAAAGGCTTTTGCCGCCGGCAGGCAAACACGGCCTCGGACCTCACTGCGGCGTGGATCACCGCTCGGTGGCGTGTTCTCTGTCGCGGAGGCGCCGCGTAGCGGCGCCGACAGCCCTGAGAGTTGAGGTGCGAAGGTTGATCTCGCGGCGAAAGCCCAAGAGTCAAAATTCGATTTTTGGGAAGTTCCCGCGAGGTGGGATGTCCTGCAGGCATGTCCTCGTTTTCATTTCCTCTGGATGCCATTTCTCGGGTAATTTATGCCTTTTTTCAGAAGTTTTCGCCGCCGGCAGGCAGGCAAGGCGGTCTCGGAGCTCACTGCGCCGTGGGTTCTTCGTGACGCGGAGGCACCGCGCAGCGGCGCCGAAAGTCCTGAGAATTCGGAATGGATCATCGGCAAGGTTGATGTCGAGGCGAAGCCCCAAAGTCCAAATTCGATTTCTGGTCCAGGTACGCAGATCGTCTCAATATCCCCCAACGCATCACTTACTTCATCCAGCCCATACCCATCCCACACGTCGACAAGAGCTTTACCTCTTCGTGGGAGAGCCCAAAAATTGATTTTTGGGCTCCCCGCAAGCGGCGAATCTGCCCGCATCTATCTAGACGCTATCCTCACAGGTCCCAGTCCAAAAACTCCGCCTGCGGCGCCAAGCTGAGTTTTTCCGTTTTGATCATCATTCCGCGTTGAATCTTACTTGTTTGGCAGACGAAACCCCCAATTTTTGCGGCCGGAGGCGCACGGTGCCCCACAGAACATCTTCATTTTGCTGGACTCAAGGCGGAGATGTCCCATTTTTTCGGGCCGCGGGCGCTGGGTAACAATGGAGGTGAGTGTGTTCAACCATAGATGATTCTGACACTTCATTCCAAATTTTCTGGCCTGCGGCGCGTTGGCTGGGATTCATGAGCTCCTTTTCCAGCGCGCACCTTCAACGTGGCCATCGCATTTGACTTCAACCCTGTGAATTCAAGGCTGATTCTGAGCATGTCAAGCTTCATTCTCATTGCCTCCCCGTGCCAGAGCGTTCAGTTGCATTCACAAAGCCAGGTACGTGTTGGAGTTCATCTGGGACGTACCTTGAATTAAATGTTTGCTCGTAACCCTAGAAGAAGTAAGTCCCACTTGACATTCGAGCCCTTTGAAGCTTCAAATTCTATCGAGATAAGTAGCCAGTAGTCAGTAATTACTTACCTACATTGAGGCTGAGAGACAGCGCCAAAAGGGCATCGCGCAGTCCTCAAAACCTCAAATTTTCTCGTGACCCGCGAATCAGCCTGCAAATATTCAGAGGTCCGTGCGCGGGCGAGAAACAATAAGAGAAGAAGAAAGTGGCGACGGAGGAGCCTTGGCGGCGGATTGCCTTAGCGGACGTTGACTGAGCTGGGGTGAACAAGGTGTCAGCATGATTACGAGGTTTATTGGGGGAGCTTGCTCCCCCTATTTGTTGGCCGATCCCAAATGCTTAGTGGCTGTGTAGACTTCCTGTATTGATGGTGCCCCCGTGGGACTTTGATGGTGCCCTCGTGAGAAAATCAAAACCATGACAGCATTCAACTTGCTGCTGCCGCAGGCAGCGGCGAAGACTCGGCGGAGCTGGGTATTGTTCTAAAAGGTTGTCAATTTAAGTATTTGAATGGAAAGAAAATTAGCCTCAGCTGGTGTCCGCCCACAACTTTCATGTAAAACTAGGAGGAGACCGATTGTCGGAAGTTAACGGAAGACTGGTTTTTACCGAAAGATCCCATCAATTGCTTGCTTTTTTGCGCTCGTCTCTCGCCCTGCGAGAGCTTTTCGATGTTGATCCAAGTCAGCCGGGTGAACAGGATCCAACAGTTCGTCTGGCTCCAACCGGAATTTCTGCCTTTGGAATTCGTGGTTGGACCGTCAATTTTGGGTTAAGCATCCCGGTCAAAGAGAGGACAGGAGAATTTGCACAACTATCAAAGACAGGGCTCACCAGACTTCAAACTCGGTGGAAGAGTGTCAAGCTACTCATCATCGATGAGAAGTCTATGATTGGTCGCGCACAGATGGGCAGATGTGACAGACGACTTCGACAAGCATTTTCGGCATCCAAGGATGAGATTCTTAGTGGTGTTGCAACTATCACATTTGGTGACTTTCACCAGCTGCCTCCAATTGGTGATACACCAATGTATTCACACAAACCCGGTGTCAGCCGTCGTGGTGGCCTGAGCAATGAAGGGAGAACAGTCTTTGAGTCTTTCAATCAGTCAGTTACCTTGCAGAGGAAGGCGATGATCCCGAACAAATCAAATTCCGCGATGCTTTAATGAGACTGCGAGAATACCAAAACACTGAGGAAGACCATGCCCTATTTTCCACACGATTCTGGGATCAACTTTCCCCTGCCAAACGCGAAAATTTCAAGGATATTCTGCATTTGCTTCCCACAAGGGAAGCAGTCAGCGAGTTGAACACCCGCCGTCTCGCTGCGCTCGGAAAGCCTGTTCTCCGCTGTATGGCCAAGCACAACTGCACGGAGGCTAGAAAAGCATCTGAGGAAGATGCTGAAGGGTTGCAAAAGGAGGTGTTGTTAACCGAAGGCGCAAGAGTCATGATCACTCGCAATGTGTGGACATCGAAGGGTGAGTGTAATGTCCAAATTTCAAGCTTATACATTATTTGCAGGCTTGGTAAATGGTGCACAAGTAATGGTCAAGAAAATCTGGTTCCAGCCAGGCTCTAATCCTCAAATCAACCTACCTGCTGTAGTTTTTGTCAAGTGTGACGAAGGTGGATATTCAGGTGATTATCTTGCTTACTCTTGTATTTACAATAATCTGATTTCTTTCCTAACCAACACAGGTCCCGCCCTTCCGGAGTGGGAAGGAATTGACCCTTCATGGATTCTGATTGTCCCAGTCACTTCAAAATGGGATGATAGGACAGGGAAGGCGTTGATAAGGACCCAGCTGCCATTAAAAGCCAAGGACTTACTCTCACAACAGCTGTTGTTGACTTGGGAGAAAAAGACTTTTCCTCCGGGCTGTCTTTCGTGGCTATTTCGAGTTAAAAAATTATCTGGCATTGCCTTCCGAACTGCGTTTCCATGGAGTCGGTTGAAACGGCCTAATGTCACAGAATCTATGCGGATGTTGGAGGAGGATACCCAGCGGAGGGCTAATCTCGGATTTAGACTAGATACATATGGAATGGACCTTAGTCTTGCCTTAGTCAGTATGTGTTCGCGGATTAATAAATGGCACGAAGTGCCAAAAACCGAAAACTAGGATCAGGCAAGCTCCCCCTTACTGTAGCCGGGTTACCGGCATCGAGATAAGTAGCCAGTAGTCAGTAATTACTTACCTACATTGAGGCTGAGAGACAGCGCCAAAAGGGCATCGCGCAGTCCTCAAAACCTCAAATTTTCTCGTGACCCGCGAATCAGCCTGCAAATATTCAGAGGTCCGTGCGCGGGCGAGAAACAATAAGAGAAGAAGAAAGTGGCGACGGAGGAGCCTTGGCGGCGGATTGCCTTAGCGGACGTTGACTGAGCTGGGGTGAACAAGGTGTCAGCATGATTACGAGGTTTATTAGATTAGATTTACTGTACAGGCTAGTGTCTACAGCCGCATGCCCTCCCCGTCCTCCTCCCCCGGCGACACAGGACACCCAAAGTACCCCCAGATCGCCGCCGCGTTGAGGTCGTCGCGCGTCTCCTTCCCCACGCCGACGACGCCGTTCACCTGGTAGACGTTCTTTTTCTGCGCAGGCGTTAGTCATCTGCAAGGGAAATTACGCGGAGAAAACCCACCAGTCCAAGGGAGACCTTGATGGCCGGCACGCCGGGCGTATACCGATCCAGCTCTTCGCCCGCACCCGCACCCGCGTTGATGAGCCGCAGAACGTTCCGCGCGGCGACTTCCGCCTGGTAGTATGCGTTGTGGCCCGCGGGGATCGCGCCGAATGCGTCGGCGGCGTCGCCGACGACGAAGATGTGTGGGTACGGCGTGTGTGTCGGCTCTGAGTCGTCTACAGCGTCGGCGGGGTCTTCGATTTGGGGCGATTCCGCCTCCGCGTCCACACCTTCCGATTCGTCGGCATCGGCGCACGCGTCGAGGAGTGCGATCTCCTCGAGGGCGGCGGCGAGCAGGGCAGCATCGTCTTGCACTGGTGGAGACACAGACGCCGGCTCGAGAGGCGGGGTGGCGATGTTAGAAGCGGGAGACTGCGGCGTCGGGGGCGGGGCCAGCACCCCGAGCTGCATTGTGCGCAGGACGCGGGCGAGTGCGGTGCCCGAGTCAACCGTGTGCGGGTCCAGTGCGCGCAGGAGCTCCGTGTTGGGGCGCTGGCCGGTGCAGAGGAGCTGCAGCGTAATTGGTATCAGCCGTGGATGGAGTTATGGTTATGGGGATGAGAGGCAAAGGACGTACGACGAGGTCGGCGGCGATTGAGCGGCCTGTGGTCGTGCGGACGGTGCGCTCACTGCCGGTGGCGGCGAGGTCGAGCCGCTCGCCGAGGATGACGTCGACGTTGGCGGACTCGAGGGCTTGCAGGACTACAATTCGTCTCAGGCTCGCCGCACAAATTATAGAGCAAAGGAAACGCACTCTCGGTGTGCATCGCGCCGTCAAAGCGGGGGAGGAGCCGGTGGCGCGAGTGCAGCAGCGTCACCCGCTTCTCTGGGTACACCTCCGCAATGTCCGTCGCGAATTCTGCCCAGGCTTCAGCATATATATTCAATAATTTTATAGGGCACTCACGGATACCAAGCGCGCCACCGCCAACGACAAGCACGGAGCCCGCTTCCTCGATCGCGCGCTGCTTGCCCTTGAGCCACGCGATGCTCTCCGCCTTGGTGCCGCCGTACGCGTGGTGCACAGCGGGCACTTTCCGCTCTGGACTTGCGTGCCACAGATTCAGCGGGCTGGGGAGATGCGAGCCCAGCGCGTAGACCGCATAGTCAAAATGCAGCTCATCCGTGTCGATACCGAGCTCGGGGAAGGCGCGCGAAAGTTTCACGGAGTTGACGCTGAGGGACTGGACGTGCGCTTGTAGGAACGTGTATTTTGCCGAGTTTGCTTTCGCTTCGGGGACATTGAATATGTTGTTGTAAGGAATAACTGAGTCGATGTAAGATTCAATTCCTGGCGGGATTGGGGAGGCTCACAGGCTTTGTGTTCGTGGCCAGCAAGGACAGCGAGTCGCGGTAGAATGTAGACATCTGCTCAAGGTAGGTTATAGTCCAAGATGTCGGGTAGCTCCACTTACGATTGACGTGTCTAGCCGGATGAGATTATTAAACAGAAATTCGAAGAGAGAGAGGCACACATACGAGTTTCGATCTACCAGCACGATCCGCCAGCCCTCCGGAAGTCCAGCAGCGATTAATTGTGCCGCGCGAGCGCCTGCGTTGGAAGAATCAGAAAGGAGACTTACATGAACGCAGGATGGATGAACCGCCGTATGCACCACCCAGGACGACGACGGTTTTCGATGGCGGCGCAGAGGACGACATGGGCAGCACAGAACGCTGGGTGAAACGCACAATCAGATTATGCGGATCTACACCGGTTAGTAATCGGCCGAGGTAGCCCGATTGCTGTCTGCTCGCCACGTCGACGTCTCTGCTCTTTGCTCACTCCTCCACCTGCGCCGTCACTCTGCAGCCCGCACAACCCGCGAGCCCACGCCTCGGACTCGCAACAGCACCGACTACGACCGCTCAGTCCCACTGCCAGACTCTCGCGATTAGTGCGTCGCAAGTCCCTTGCATACAAGTCTTGCTCGCTGACTTTTGCCCCCGTCCCGCAGATTCCTCGCTGGCGTCGGCGCCCTCGCCGTCTCAAGCAGCGATCGCCCGTGTCCTCCTCGCGCCGCATTCCCACCAGCCCGCGGCAGCCAGCTTGTCGGCCGCGCACATCGCAGACTTTGCGCGCCGCGTGCACTCGGTCCACGGCACCATGTCCGTGCGCGGTGCCGAGCCCGTATCGCGCTCGCGCTCGCGCCGCCGCCGCATGCCGCCAACTCCGTGCGCGCACCCCTCGGGACTGCGTACCCATCTCCCTCTACCCAATCTCCACTGTGTACCTACTAGCTCATTATACAAGTACCTGCACCTACAACCTTGTCTAGAGCTTGAAATAAAATCAGTGCTAGCAAACATCAAGTCACAGTTAAGCACGATAAGTGACGCGCAAGTCCAATGCTCGCAACATAGACCTGAGAAGAAAAAGTCAGCAGCAACCATCGAGCACGCACGCACCGGTTCAAGTCAACCGTGCGCTGTCGGGCTTCGGACTGTGAACGCAAAACACAACCTGAGCAGTCGTTAGCTGGAATTTGCGAACGGACATCGAGTCCGCGACTTTGGTAAACGGGGCAAGTAGATTTTGAGGAGAGCTGGAAAAATAGCGTGCCGTTCCATAGATTTAGAATTGATAGCTTTGGAAATCAGCGCGCCTGCTCAAGGAGACTGCAATATTAATGCGATCCGGACTCCGGTTTGAGGGAATTTCTGTGGAGCCAGTCGTGAGCAGTGCGTGGTTGCGAAGAAAATGATAGAGCGGGTGCGCTGCGTACGGTGTGTAGAAACTATATAGTAGCTTGGAATGAGATCCGACATGGTGTTGAGGATGAGGATTGAGATGTTGAGTTTGAACCGGGCGCGGGATCCGAGCGATGGGATCTGAGGGATGGGATCCCCGAGCCGCCACTTGGATTCGAAAGAGCGTGGATCTGCGGGCAGAGGTAAGCTCGAGCTGAGTAAGTAAGTAGAATTGAGCTGAACACATGGGTTTTGAGGTGAGTTTGTAGGAATCGATAATCAAGACGGGGCTGAACCTCCAATGTTGAGGTGCCGTTCGAGGTGGAGAGAGCTGTTACATAGTGAGTTAGTTTTGAAAGTTAGTTGGTTAGTTAGCGAATGAGTGAGTGAGTGAGTAAACCTCGAACCAAAGTCGGATTCGGATTCTGAGTATGTAGTATACCAGTATACCTATGCACTCCGAGAGTCAGTGAACGAAGCAACGGATCCGCTGAATATTGAAACCGAATCACACCTTCATTCTTGACTGCCTCGGCGTTGGGACGCATGGAGAGCCTCGAGCCTCGAGTTTTGAGCAAGGACGGAGGGATCTAGGTAAGGCAGAGTGGCCGTGAGTCGGGCAACGCTTTGAATGGACACGATGCAAGCTCACCTTGCGCGTCGAATTTAAGGCTAGAGTTTAGGATTAAGAGTGCTGAATGAAGGTCTGGGTTAAAAATCGAGACAAGACATCGAAGAGAACTAAGTAAAGTAAAGTAAAGTAAAGTAATAACGTGCGGGTTAGTCCGTGGAAGGAAGGTCAGTACAAAGGGAAATGGAGAGACGCTGGACACAAGTGCAAGTTGAATACTAGCCGGAATGAACCAAAGGTTAGTGCGCCTGGATCGATTCAAGTCAGATTACGACGTACATATCCTTAAAACTCGAATCGAAAGCGAACGGAGTCGCCGTTGTGACTGCAGCTCTGGGAAGAAGGTCAGTAGACCTTGAACTGTAACGAAGCGGGTGAATACAAGTGGGATACATCTGAATGAACCAAAGGTCAGCGCGTCTAGATAAATTTGGACGACGCACCTTCAACAGGTTCGATCCACGTCCAAGTCTGAGTAAAGTCATAGCAGACCTGTCGAAAGAGAGTCAGTACAAGTTTAATGAAGTGCCGTTGACTTAATGCAGGTTGAATAAATACTGAATGAACCAAAAGGTCAGCGCGCCTGGATTAAAAGTCTAAGTCAGATTAACGCGACATACCTTAGGACCTAACCAATGCGACGTTAAGTAAAACCTAAAGAAAGTCAGTGAAGAAGGATAAGGACGAGCCATTGACTAAATTGAAGCTAACTAATCGACTACACAAGACTAATCTGATAAATGCAGCGATCTATCGAGCAGTCAGTTAAAATCACGGTGAGAGGAGAATGGATATCGAACACGACACCGTATGATACCGCGCAGGAACTGATAGTGGGGCTTGAATAAGACTTGCGAGACGAGAGCTTGAAGAGTTGACAAGAAATCACAGAGGGGCGGGGACGATTAGTTGAGATAAACGAGCAATGTGCTGGATCGCCGAGAAGCCCGAGACAGAACCCAGAGTGCGAGTACTTGAAGCATGAAGCCTGAGTGCAAGATTTTTGCGCATGAACGGAGTAGAGCTGGTTGATAGAGCGAGTTTTGAAGTTTACTTGCGAGAGCTTGAGGCAAAACAAGGAGCCACGGAGGACCAGCGAGGATTAGGTAGAAAATGAACGATTTGCGGGATCGCCGAGAAGCCCGGAAGCCAGATTTTGAAGCATAGAGACGCGAGCAATAAGATTGGAGCACAAAATTGGACCAAAATCGAGAGCCAGGACGAATGCGAGTGAGGATTGAAGCAGTCTTGAAGGCCTTGAGAAGGGAGTTGAGGCAGCTTGAGGAGATTTGCAAGAACTTCGACGCGCTATAGGCGAAAGAAATCTTGGGGCGATAGACTGGAAAACTGAGCTAGCTATCGAAGCAGAGAGTCTGATAGTAATGATATGATAAGTAATGAAAGGGCGCTGTAAAATGAACACCAACGCACCGTACTAAGCCGTCCCACCAAAACTGCAATTCGGGGCGCCAAGGTTGAGGTAAATTGGAGCTCAAGTGACCAAAGTGGACCTAGGAGGATATTTAAGCATTAGGGTGAAGCTATAAGAGTCTAAAAAGTTGCCATACCGTGGTTGTCCGACTTGACGCGCGACGTGGTGGTGGTTGATGTGAGAGCCGCGGCGTGGGAAGGCGATGCCGCGCCGGCATGATGGTGTCGGTAAATGCCGGAGTCGAGTTCGGACGACGAAAGCAGCGAAGTGCAAGGGAGGGGAGACCAGGCTAATGCCCGCAAAGTGATCCGAGTGTTTAGCCCGCGGCGACACCAAGATGCCGATGGTCGTGGGCAAAGTGAGAAAGGAGGGAAAAGTGGGGGAGGGAATGCTGGATTGGCGGGGAGATGGGGGTTTATAAGTACGTCGGACTGCAGCCGCAACGTGAGAAGAATGCTGACTGAGTCAGAGGTAAGCGACGGTGCTGCGGAAACGCCGGTGGTGCGGAACTTGTCGTACATTAACCCGAAACCGGAGATGTTGAATGCGGCCGAGAGGTATTTCGCGTCTGCTGCAAGCTGCGCTGCGAATTCCACGTTGAAAATTTGATGTTTAGTATTCAAATAGCCTACAGAATGTATCCCGACTCAGGGAAGGGCACAACAGAGCAAAACTGAAAACTTGGCTCGGAAGAAATACTGCCAGAGAGACGAGACGCGGCGGTAGCAAAGCGCCAAGGTGCTGTAAAAATAGATCCTTGATGCACCATAGTGTGGGATTGATCAAAATACGTACCTGGTGATTGCGAACGTTCGGGCAGCGGAATTTATGGGAAACACCCTTTTGCATATCGCGGCGTCCGCGAGCCTCCTTGGGCTCCAGAAATCTCAGGCATGCTTCCCACAAATGGCTTGGAACTGTCACGTGACTTCTGGCGAGCGTGGACAACTGGGGCGAGTCTAGACACGCCAAGTACTGAAATTTAGACCACAATGCACCGTAAATCCTGTAGAGACTGTGAACCTTTCTGCGCTTGCTCGGGCACTCATACGGTTATACATTAAGTGTCTCCCACGCCAAGACAAATTTAAAACTTGCTGAAAAAAAATCAACTTCAATCCCGCTGCAACTCAAAGTTTCCATTTATGGACGCGGGCGTAGTGGCTCGGCGGGACAAGGTTTTTCCGCGCGCCCAAAAATTCAAGTCCAGGGCATTTTCCCGACTAAAGTAGACATAAAAATTCGCTGAGCCGCGTGTCACGTCTTGCCTGACTTGAGCAGAGGGGCCGAAAAATCACAGTGAATTTCACCAAAAGTCAACCAAAAACCGGGAACTCGAACCAAAGGATGGGGAGATACACGGAAATACCAGAGATGTTGCCACTCCACTATACGACTGATATCACCACTGGAACAGGAGTCCACATAGGCAGCCGATACCGCAGCCGGCAGCACTTGGCACAAGGAGAATTCCGGCTGTTCCCCAGCGATTGGCCGTGTCAGCATGGATCCTACTGCAGCCTCAGCCTGCTGCTACCGGAATGCGCGTACTTTGAGGCGCTTGTCGGCAGCAATACCTCCGCGTCCGCTGTCGCGGGATCGTTGCCTTTTGATCTCAGGGTTGAACTTACCGTGACGCGTCGCGACTCGGCAACAATGACCAGCGCAACTAGACTGCGGCACTCCAGCTTCTACAAGCTCCGATTCCAGTGCGTTTCTGCCTTCTACTTCCTCCTCGACAGCTCAATACTCACATCCTCTGGATTTCGGTCCGAGCTTGTTCAGCCCGAGCCTGTAAAATCATCACCTTGTTGGCGAGCCGTGCTGTTTCATGTCGATCTTGCGGAAGTAATGTCTGGCCGAGAAGGCCGCCGCACCTCGCGTACTATTGTATTTCGCTGATTGCGCAACACCACAACCCGGCCGAATACTTACAGCATGCCACACGTCCCTTGAAACAAACCACCCACCCACCTTCTCTTCTCACCACCACCACCACCACTGCCCTGTCCGTCTCTCCTGCACACTCCCTTCTTTGCTGCGGATTTCGTCCCAACACCATATATCGCCTTCCGAGCGGCTTCAACCTGCTGGTGAGCATGGATTTTTCCTCGTTCCTGACATTCCATTTTGACGCATTCTCCCAAGGTTTTTTTGGCCGCCGGCAGGCACAAACCATCTACACCTTCAATTCGCCGTGTGCCGCGCTTGGGTACAGCCGGAGTAATGTCCTCCTGGTCGCGGAGGCGCTGCACAGCGGCACCGACATCGACACTTTATTTGGGCTTCCAGCGAGCGGGGTTTTCTTGCAGGTACGTCCTCGTTTTGATTTGTTCTGGACGCCAGTTCTCGGCTAATTTGTTCAAAGGTTTTTGCCGCCGGCAGGCAAACACGGCCTCGGACCTCACTGCGGCGTGGATCACCGCTCGGTGGCGTGTTCTCTGTGGTCGCGGAGGCGCCGCGTAGCGGCGCCGACAGCCCTGAGAGTTGAGGTGCGAAGGTTGATCTCGCGGCGAAAGCCCAAGAGTCAAAATTCGATTTTTGGGAAGTTCCCGCGAGGCGGGATTTCCTGCAGGCATGTCCTCGTTTTCATTTCCTCTGGATGCCATTTCTCGGGTAATTTATGCCTTTTTTCAGAACTTTTCGCCGCCGGCAGGCAAGGCGGTCTCGGAGCTCACTGCGCCGTGGGTTCTTCGTGACGCGGAGGCACCGCGCAGCGGCGCCGAAAGTCCTGAGGATTTGGAATGGATCATCGGCAAGGTTGATGTCGAGGCGAAGCCCCAAAGTCCAAATTCGATTTCTGGTCCAGGTACGCAGATCGTCTCAGTATCCCCCAACGCATCACTTACTTCATCCAGCCCCATACCCATCCCAAACGTCGACAAGAGCTTTACCTCTTCGTGGGAGAGCCCAAAAATTGATTTTTGGGCTCCCCGCAAGCGGCGAATCTGCCCGCATCTATCTAGACGCCATCCTCACAGGTCCCAGTCCAAGAACTCCGCCTGCGGCGCCAAGCTGAGTTTTTCCGTTTTGATCATCATTCCGCGTTGAATCTTACTTGTTTGGCCGACGAAACCCCCAATTTTTGCGGCCGGAGGCGCACGGTGCCCCACAGAACATCTTCATTTTGCTGGACTCAAGGCGGAGATGTCCCATTTTTTCGGGCCGCGGGCGCTGGGTAACAATGGAGGTGAGTGTGTTCAACCATAGATGATTCTGACACTTCATTCCAAATTTTCTGGCCTGCGGCGCGTTGGCTGGGATTCAT
Source organism: Mycena vitilis (assembly GCA_029203975.1). Taxonomy (NCBI): domain Eukaryota; kingdom Fungi; phylum Basidiomycota; class Agaricomycetes; order Agaricales; family Mycenaceae; genus Mycena; species Mycena vitilis. The sequence continues at coordinate 37,476 of JARGYF010000204.1, read as the reverse complement.
GAGCTCCTTTTCCAGCGCGCACCTTCAACGTGGCCATCGCATTTGACTTCAACCCTGTGAATTCAAGGCTGATTGAGCGTTCAGTTGCGTTCACAAAGCCAGGTACGTGTTGGAGTTCATCTGGGACGTACCTTGAATTAAATGTTTGCTCGTAACCCTAGAAGAAGTAAGTCCCACTTGACATTCGAGCCCTTTGAAGCTTCAAATTCTATCGAGATAAGTAGTCAGTAATTACCTACCCACATTGAGGCTGAGAGACAGCGCCAAAAGGGCATCGCGCAGTCCTCAAAACCTCAAATTTTCTCGTGACCCGCGAATCACCCTGCAAATATTCAGAGGTCCGTGCGCGGGCGAGAAACAATAAGAGAAGAAGAAAGTGGCGACGGAGGAGCCTTGGCGGCGGATTGCCTTAGCGGAGGTTGACTGAACAAGGTGTCAGCATGATTACGAGGTTTATTAGATTAGATTTACTGTACAGGCTAGTGTCTACAGCCGCATGCCCTCCCCGTCCTCCTCCCCCGGCGACACAGGACACCCAAAGTACCCCCAGATCGCCGCCGCGTTGAGGTCGTCGCGCGTCTCCTTCCCCACGCCGACGACGCCGTTCACCTGGTAGACGTTCTTTTTCTGCGCAGGCGTTGGTCATCTGCAAGGGAAATTACGCGGAGAAAACCCACCAGTCCAAGGGAGACCTTGATGGCCGGCACGCCGGGCGTATACCGATCCAGCTCTTCGCCCGCACCCGCACCCGCACCCGCGTTGATGAGCCGCAGAACGTTCCGCGCGGCGACTTCCGCCTGGTAGTATGCGTTGTGGCCCGCGGGGATCGCGCCGAATGCGTCGGCGGCGTCGCCGACGACGAAGATGTGTGGGTACGGCGTGTGTGTCGGCTCTGAGTCGTCTACAGCGTCGGCGGGGTCTTCGATTTGGGGCGATTCCGCCTCCGCGTCCACACCTTCCGATTCGTCGGCATCGGCGCACGCGTCGAGGAGTGCGATCTCCTCGAGGGCGGCGGCGAGCAGGGCAGCATCGTCTTGCACTGGTGGAGACACAGACGCCGGCTCGAGAGGCGGGGTGGCGATGTTAGAAGCGGGAGACTGCGGCGTCGGGGGCGGGGCCAGCACCCCGAGCTGCATTGTGCGCAGGACGCGGGCGAGTGCGGTGCTCGAGTCAACCGTGTGCGGGTCCAGTGCGCGCAGGAGCTCCGTGTTGGGGCGCTGGCCGGTGCAGAGGAGCTGCAGCGTAATTGGTATCAGCCGTGGATGGAGTTATGGTTATGGGGATGAGAGGCAAAGGACGTACGACGAGGTCGGCGGCGATTGAGCGGCCTGTGGTCGTGCGGACGGTGCGCTCACTGCCGGTGGCGGCGAGGTCGAGCCGCTCGCCGAGGATGACGTCGACATTGGCGGACTCGAGGGCTTGCAGGACTACAATTCGTCTCAGGCTCGCCGCACAAATTATAGAGCAAAGGAAACGCGCTCTCGGTGTGCATCGCGCCGTCGAAGCGGGGGAGGAGCCGGTGGCGCGAGTGCAGCAGCGTCACCCGCTTCTCTGGGTACACCTCCGCAATGTCCGTCGCGAATTCTGCCCAGGCTTCAGCATATATATTCAATAATTTTATAGGGCACGACACTCACGGATACCAAGCGCGCCACCGCCAACGACAAGCACGGAGCCCGCATCCTCGATCGCGCGCTGCTTGCCCTTGAGCCACGCGATGCTCTCCGCCTTGGTGCCGCCGTACGCGTGGTGCACAGCGGGCAGTTTCCGCTCTGGACTTGCGTGCCACAGATTCAGCGGGCTGGGGAGATGCGAGCCCAGCGCGTAGACCGCATAGTCAAAATGCAGCTCATCCGTGTCAATACCGAGCTCGGGGAAGGCGCGCAAAAGTTTCACGGAGTTGGCGCTGAGGGACTGGACGTGCGCTTGTAGGAACGTGTATTTTGCCGAGTCTGCTTTCGCTTCGGGGACATTGAATATGTTGTTGTAAGGAATAACTGAGTCGATGTAAGATTCAATTCCTGGCGGGATTGGGGAGGCTCACAGGCTTTGTGTTCGTGGCCAGCAAGGACAGCGAGTCGCGGTAGAATGTAGACATCTGCTCAAGGTAAGTTATAGTCCAAGATGTCGGGTAGCTCCACTTACGATTGACGTGTCTAGCCGGATGAGGTTATTAAACAGAAATTCGAAGAGGGAGAGGCACACATACGAGTTTCGATCTACCAGCACGATCCGCCAGCCCTCCGGAAGTCCAGCAGCGATTAATTGTGCCGCGCGAGCGCCTGCGTTGGAAGAATCAGAAAGGAGACTTACATGAACGCAGGATGGACGAACCGCCGTATGCACCACCCAGGACGACGACGGTTTTCGATGGCGGCGCAGAGGACGACATGGGCAGCACAGAACGCTGGGGTGAAACGACAATCAGATTATGCGGATCTACACCGGTTAGTAATCGGCCGAGGTAGCCCGATCCCCACCGGTATTTGCCGATGTTGAATTTCACACTTCCGTGAGGTTCCGTGAGACCAGGCGCGCCTGGAACCAGGGTGGCTGCTTTAAGTTTACCGCTCTCATCACCCGGTGGTTGGAGATTGTTTTCGGGCTATTCTCAACTTGGTCAAACTGACTTGAACCCTGCGTATTTGGATGTACGGAACTTTGAACGCTGAATTGAGCTGTGGTTCCAATGCGAAGGGCGAAATGGATGGTACGTGCGGTGTTATGCTGGCAGCACAAAGACCGGATAGCGTTCTTTTTCTGTGTGGGAAGCACGGTTGATCTTGAGTGCGCAAGAATCCAGCCCAAAACATCTCGGCCAAAAGCGTAAATCTCCATTTTGTTTGGTCAGTAGTTGGGCAGAGGAAGGGTCAGGAGGGGTTGAAGAGGGTTTGAAGCAGGCTATTTGGGCTTGTTCGACACGACATCTCGAGACGCGACAGAAATTATCACAGCAATCTTGTTCCGCACCGATGTTTCGCACCGATGTTCTTGCCCGATATAAGGTGGGCTTTGAATGGTGTAAGAGCGGAAAAGGAGGGACTCGGCGGCCAAATTTGAAGAGAGGCGATGGCGGACATTGAAAACTCTCGTCCGGTGTTCCTGGAAGACATCGCATCGCCGTGGGTAGTATCGGCCAAAATGATAGCTTCGACATGTGCATGTAGAGTCACAGACGCCACGGTGCTTCTGCATACCAGTTTATGTGCGTGAAAGGTGGCAATAGCCAGGAAGCTCGTACCCTGCCGTCATGTGAGAGCAATGCGAGAGCAGCGAAAACCCGGAACACCCAAAGGATGCGTGTATCAAGCTTCATGTGTCATATCCACAATTTTGGGGTGCGGCGACTGGGGACCCCGAAAGAAGTCTCGGAGCAGGAAGGGTCCCAACGTCGCACGCAAACCTGGGTTCAAGACTTGATGCGAATGGAAGATGTCTCATGGTAAATGGCTCCGCAGAACGTACCTGTAGGTGGGTCTTCTGCACGTCTCGAAGTTCGCGAGCTTGAGTCTGTGTCCAATTCCGCGACACAGCGCGACACGTCCGCAATCTGTAGTCTCCTGCCACCTGAGTGGGTCGTGGTCGTCTCTTAGCTGACTCCGCGTGACAAAAGGTGTCGTCGAATGGGGACCTCAGGTCTCGCCTGTACGAGCACCTAATGAACGAGCTCCCAGGAACTGGAAGCGGCATGAGAGCGGAAATGAAGTGCAATGAATTGAGTGGCTGTACATGTATAGCGTGTGATGCCGAACCGACGCGTTGCCGGGTACGGCAAGTTCAAAATTCAAAACAGATGGGAGATTCCACTTCAATCGCATCATGCATCATGTATACCGAACTAGTATGTCCGGACCGCTTGGAATTCGTTTTGTTGGACCAACGACAGAAACCTTGAGTTATTTTACAGGAGAACCAACACCACACGTGATGGGCCGCCGAGGTTTTCTTGTGGGAGGCTGGAGCTGTGACCCAAAGTAATTGAATAAAACTCTAGCTCAAGCGATCTACACAACATGTTCCACTGAAATCCGAACTGAACTTGAACTGAACCCACTCTAGTTACTAGTATAAACAGGTGTAGCTCTGAGTTGATAGTAACTCTTCATTTAGCTGCACTGAGACGTCAGCTAAACCCGAATTCTCACTCCACCAACTCAGCTCGACCCACTGGGCTTTGCATACCTATCAAATTGTAAGTATCGATAGAGGAAACTTGGGGTTCAGCCCTCATTTGGGTCATCTCAGGCACACATTTTTTGCCAGACCAGTGAGAACACATTTTAACTTCGTACAATTTGAAAGTCCCTCATGTAACTCGCCTTTGACTTGGATAGAAACTGAGTTTATGTGTCCCCACGTGTTGAAAATTTTGCTAAACTTGAAGTCAACAATTACCGCACTTGTCAGCTTTCTAACTTAGGTGCATGCTGAGTTTCAGAATCAAAATGGCATCATGATTTGAAGATATGTAGGTAGAGAGAAAAACTGGACTTGGAAACCCGTTGCACGATGCAAAGCTACAACTTAGCAAAAGTTGAGTGAGAGTTGAATTTGGAAGAACGGCTGCGGATTATCGGTAGCCACCTGCGTCACGTAGACTAGTAGCGGCGCGCTGCAGTATAGCAAAATCGCATCTAAAAGTTTGACTCGAGCAGCTTCAAAACAGTCTCGAAAAGATCCGAGACAACCAGCTCGTCCATGAGCCATGGTGCTGAGTCAAGGGGAGAATCGCGACAGTTGCAGTCCTTGTGTCCCAGAACATTGAATTGCCTAGAGGGGCATAAGCTATAATCTCAGACCTTGCGCTGCTGCCGCCGGATTCTAGGGCTGAGTCTTGCTGAATGTAGTCAATGTTGGCCACACTGCCGAAGAGGAACAACTTGAAGAATCCCGCATCTCGCTCTCCACTGGGCTCGGGAGTAAATCTCCACGCCTGGCCGTCCATTCCGATGATGGAAGAAGATCCCGGCTGCAAACTCTGTGAATCACCAGATCCCAGAGTGATGGCCTGCAAAGAGGTCAGTTCAACCTACCCATGGCAAGTAGTGAGACATACCATGATAGCGTAGCTGGCAGGATCGAAATAGAACAAGCGTGGGTACAGCTTTCGTTTGAAGCAATTTGTTATTCTCAATCCATAGACCCTATCCTTCGCAATAGACTGGTCGAGATGGACAACATCTTTTTTCAGAAGGTTGAGAAACTCTTGGTCAAACAGGACCATCCCCCGATCGTTGAGCGCTAGCTGAAAGAACTCGATCACGTCCGAACGTCTGCGCCACGGAAAAGCCTGAAAAGATTCCATGCAGGACGCGATCCGCTTCCAGAATGAGGAAGGCGGTTTCACGTCAAGGTAATAGCTAAAGCGGGCGATCTTGTTCAATAAGAGAGGGAGGGAGTTCGGGTCCTGCTCTGGACAAGTGATCTTTGGCGTGCCGTAGGCTGCAACAAGACCATCGAGCCGCTCGATAATCATGCTACCACTCTCGAAGTTCAACGAAAGCGCAATGTTCGCTTTGGACTTGCTCTCCACTCGGACGAAGTCGTCATTGTCGTGAGGCTCCAAAGAGATGGAAGGTGAATCGACAAACACTGTGAGTTTGGTAATCCGGAAGTCTGAAGTAATCTTGAACATAGGCTCGTCTGCATGCACTCCCAAGCAGATTGGAATTTGGCTGGCGAATTCGATCGCCTCACAAAGCTCGCGATAAGTGCGGTAATGATCTCTCTGTATCTCGACAGCGAGCGCCTGTGTGAAAGTTCCGCCCATAGAGGTGTCGCCCGCCAGCTCGCCCTCTGAACATGCCGCGAGCAGCACGTAGGACGAGCTAGGGGTGTAGAATCCGCGCGACTCGGCCGTCTGGTTGGCCATGCTGTAAGTCCATGGGGACAGTACCGCCGATGTATCTGAACGATGATGGATATTGCAGCGAGGAAATCGACGCGGGAAACAAGTATCTAGGATGACCGTCTGGCAATTTGAACATATAATCATTATAGAATAGTGATCGTAACTCACAATGTTGGATCCCTTCTTTCGCGCGAGGTTGCAAAGCAAGGCGCGCAGCGTGAAATCCGATATACCCAGAATGCTGCCGTCGCAATCGTGTGGAAGCAAGATATCAACATCGCGTTCCAGGTTGTACCGAGAGGCCTCTATCCGGCGCCCTTTTCCCGCAAAATACACAACCATAGGATCGCCCCATTGGATTTCGGAGTTCCCTACTAGGTGCGTCTCAAAGGCCTCCAGAATTCGCGCTTGAGTCGCGTCCTCGTTGATGAGGAAATGGATCCGACTCGGAGCAGTGTCCTGCGACAATAGTAGCAGCGTCGCACGAATGCATTCTGCGTCCTTGACACAACCGTAGAGGTCAGACATATCGGCGGATTGATACTGCCAAGTCAGTGAGGCAAGTTGGCACGATACAGAGCGGACGGCAAGGCATACCTGATTAATCCCGACGACAAGGGCAAAAATGGGACGAAGGCTCATGCTGCAGGTAGGGGGCAGCTGGGAGGGGGTGTCAAAGACTCAAAGGCTAGACTAAAATACTGACTTCGAAACTGACCCGCAGTAATGAGGTGCGTCTATTTGTAACCGAACATGCGTTAACGGGACGACCTCTCTCGAGATAGCAAATATTTGACGTAGGGGAAGCTTGAGTCTATGGGGAGACACCAGCGTTCCAAATTTACACTACAGATCACGGAGAGAGATCGGAATGTCAACGCAGGCAAAACGCAGGACTATGGAGACACTGAACCCAAATTCAACCTGATTCAACCACGCTCAGAGGTACCGGCCCGCCGGGGCCCGCGTATGATTTCGGTGAGTCAGGATGACAGGTGCTTTGATGTAGGGCCACGCTTGTGCCACGCTAATGCCATGCTTAGACTCCAACCACTCTAACTTCAATACAACTTCAATAAGGAAGTTTCAACAGCATCTCGCCCCCTCTAGGTACCTAGGTGTGCCAACGGCTTCGCTTCGATCCCGGAAGTTTACCGCCAAAGTTGAAAGCAACTCGCATGAGCTAACATGCTATGTAGGTAGTACGGTCGGCGGCTCATTGCGAAATTTGCCAACGCTGGTAAGCCTCGTCGCCGCGCGGAAATTCGAAACCAAAGAATGAAGCCAACACCGCTCTGGAGCGGCCTTTGGAGACTCGTGCGCTATATTCCAGGTGATAGCAAGATCGCTGTGATCGATCGACCGTCCTGAACCGCCTTTCATCGCCTTCGTAAGCCCCTAAAACTTGCTAAAAGTGCATTCCAGTTCCAACTCTTCCTTCTCCCTCATGCGTATCACCAATCTTTGTCAGTCCACCTCACTACCCTTTAAATTTACCGAGCTGATTCCAATATCAAGGTTTTGGGATTGCCGTTTCGGGCTTTCAATGTGTCGTAGCATTGCTCGCGGCGATCTTGAGTGTTGCTGTGAAGGTGACAGAGGCGAAAGAGGGTGTTAAAGGTAATCACAACGATGCATTAGTTCAATTGCGCGCCTCTGATTTACTTAGCTCACGCAACCTCAGACTATCCCTGGATTATGGCTGGGAACTTGGGATGAGTCTAGCCACAGCTGTCCTGGGCATTGGGATCGCTTGGATCTTGTTGTGCGAGTCTCAAAATCCTTCAAATTCGCTCCATCCTAATGCCGGTACAAGGATTGCAAGCAAGAAGTCTTGCGCTGACGATGTCATCACATTCACATTCATTTCGAGCTTGCTCAAGATCTTCTGTCAGTATATCCACTCCGCCAAACCGTGACTTCTGATCTCGACTTTTACCCTCCAGTCTTAATGATAGCGATTCCGTTTATATTTTTTGCCCAAGACTCGGGGTTCAGATCGGTGTGCGTCAACACCGGCTTAACTTTGTGGTGCACACCTTTCATCATGTTTAAAATCGGCCCGATCGTTGAAATTACCACGCGTGAGTCGTGCTGTTCAGAAGGATTTTGCTACTCACCACCTCCGAAAGTCCTCTTTGCCGCGTCCACCGTTCGCCGCCGGGCCATTATAAAGTACGGTTGCGATGAGGTCCCCGCCCCGCCGCTGCCACCCCCGCCTCCTCAGCCACCGGTATACAGACCTGCCTGGGAAACCGCTCCTGTGGCCGAACTCAATCACCCTCTTTCGTTGGAGAAGCTCGAATCCCACGTCTCAGGCCTGAGTGTGCGCACAATCTATTGTGAGTTATCACAGCATTCGTAATGCGTTCTCGACTGATCTATGGCCTGCAACTTGAAGGGCTTGCATTTGCCCTCTTGATCATTGCGGGCCTGTGCAGTGGGGTTGCAGCACGGTTGAAACCCTTTCCGCACGACGACGACGACGACATCGCCGGCGCCGGCACCGATGGCAACGACGATGGTGACGGCGACAAAAGCGCCAAAGGAATGAGTGAGTCGACGAACCCGCCGCTGGTCAATCTTCGAGCGCAACCAATTCGTATACAGCGTATCTCGAGTTTTGCCGGCTATCATTTTTTTATCTCGCAGTCCCTGGCTGTTGGTGGCTTTCCCTGTACGAATATTTGCTGGATATGGTCGCCTTCGCACTCACAATACCCAGAATCTGTATGTCCCGCCAGAAGGCCTCCAAGGACGAGCGTGCGGGAGACCACGTTGGCTACGCATTGTACAACGGTTTGGGTAGGCTCTTTCACTGTGAGTGCATCACCGAGTTCTGCGCAGGAATAACTGACCTGGCGGCTAGTCTTCCTTTTCATTTGCTTCAAGAAGCGTTCCGAAACGTGCCCCTTGGAACCTTCGTCGTCATTCCATTCGTGGATAGTTTCATCTGTGAGCGGGGGTACAACAGGACTACGTTCAGCGTACTCATCATAATAGCTATGTAGTTTTCTCCGTGGCCGTGATCGTCTGCAGACGCGCGGTTTCCATGTACGGAACCGATAGGGTTTTGGCTGAGCCCGATCCCATCCCGGATCCTAAACCCAGTCCTGCCTGGAAGCTGGGCAAGGTCATCGATCTGGATTTCCCCGTTGCAGCGAAAATCGAAACGGAGGAAGCTGAAGAAGCCCTTGAGCTTGATCCTCTTGTTCCCAGTGGTGCCAATTCCGCCTCTCCCTCTCCATAACTTAGGGTTCAGTTCACTTCTACTTCACCTTCTTGATAGAAAATTCAAAATAAGTTTCCGGCATCTGCACAACGCGACGTCGAACCAAATGACGGAATTCTTAACTCGAGTTGGTTTCTGGCTACATATCATTTCTTAGCCAAGAGGCATTCCGCTGTGTGCAGGATATCGAAGAATCATCGCTCTGTCGATTCGCTTATTTTAATCATATGAGCGTAACCTAGGCCATGAAGCTCGCATTCCATTAAGTTCTTGTCCAGTTTCAACCAAGTTTCAACCAGGTCGGCAGGTCCCGGGCCGGTAACCCTTACGTAGTATATTTACGTACCATGCCTTTCTTCTTCTCGTTCAGCCGCCAGCGTCCTCCAGACACGTTTGCAAGCTTTCTCGCCCCCGCGGGCCTATCTCCCCCGTAGGCACCGGAACTCTATTCAATGCCACAATCCCATTCCCAGGTCCACCCTATGGGGCCATGTCCTAGTCTCTCAGCTTGACAGACGCTCTATCAGTACCAGCTCGTACCTCGCTTGATAGCCATGTCCCGGCTTGGTCCCGGCCTTAACGTGCATGCAGATGCTCAGGCAACACTCTGGACCTACGAACTCGAATTTGGCAGCCTCAATGGTCATCTACGAGGTGTGTCTCAGCGAGTCAGACCCAAGCCGCCGTTTTAGATCACAGGTGCGTAGAAGTAACAATTGCCGAATAATTCACAACTTATGAGGTTCTCGCAGCCATGAGAGTAGGGCGTCTCGGCCTCCGTCTGTCCCACATCCTAGGGAACACAAATGATCCTGCACACCTCTCCCACCATTCAGAGCCCTCAGAATCTTCGTCTCCAACTCTGTCAAGGACTGCTTCAGTTCGCTGCCCCAAGGCGGCGTTGCGCTCTGTTGACCGCCTAGGTAGATATTTAATCGTGCTGAGTCCGAAACCAGCAACCCCATTGTCGATATTGAACTTAGCACCGCACAGTAAATTTCAGGCAAATATTCAAACGCCCTCCTTGAAGGGTTTACTAACTCGCCTTTCATTTGCTTTCGTTTCAGATCCAGGTATGCGATTCCTATTGCTACGTCGGTCCTTGACACAACCTGGCTCCTCTAGGATAAGACTCAGGATAATATATTAGCTCAGCTATGTCCCCTTTCGGAACGTGCCGAGTTGCAGCGTACGAGTACATCGGCTACACACACGATTTCTATAGATCGCTTTGATCGATCGATTGCCCAAACAGCCTTCAATGCAGCGCCTTCGTCAGCCCCTAAAAATTTGTACTCTTCCTTCTCACCCTCATGCGTATCACCAATGTCTACCGTCAGTCTTCACTCTGCCGTTCGGACCAAGCTGACTGTTTGCATCTATGATCTCAAGGCTTTGAGCTTGCTGTTGCGACCGCTCGCAGCGGCCCTAACTATTGCAGGGAAGGCAGCAGACAAGAAACACGTGGCGCAAGGTAAGTGCAGCAATACATCTGTTCAATCGCGCGCCCCTCATCCAGCGTACACGCAGGGTTGGCCGCTATGAGCCTGCTTACATTGCTCTTCGGCATCATAGCCCCCTGGGCGTTCTTGTGCGATCCTTGCCTTCACAGACATTCCCTGGACGCTGATGCAGTTCCAAGATATCCACGCAACGCAGCTCGCACTGGTGATCTCATCGGAACGACAGTATATGTGAGCTTAATCAAACTTGGCTGTCAGTATATTCACTCCGTGTAAATTGACGAAAATTTCTGATCTCTGTGTTGTACCGCAGGGTTAGCATACAGTATCTTCCAGTCATATTTACGGGCAAAAAGTCGGCATTCAAGTCATCCTGCGTCAACACGGGTTTTACTGTGGGATGTACACCTTTTGTCATGTTTATCGTTGGCCCGTTCGTTGAGATTACTGCTCGTGAGTCGTGACGTTCAGAAGGTCTTCGTTGCTTACCATCTCTGACAGTCGTCTTTGCCGCATACATTGCTCGCCGCCGGGCCATTGCAATGTGTTCGGTCGGGCAGAGGTCGAAGCACCGCCTCAGGCGCCGCTATATGACTCTGCCTGGACAGTAGCTCAGGTGGCCGAACTGCGTCTCCCAACTCCTCCGGGGAAGGTTGAATCCCGCTTCCTCTACCTCACCGCGCTCAAAATTTACTGTGAGCTGTGTTTGGTTTTTGAGATGTTCTCCGCTCATTGATACGTACTTGAAGGGCTGGGGCTCACCCTTTCGGTCATTGCTGGTCTGTGGGCCGGGATTGCAGCGGCCGTGAAGCCGATCCAGAACGATGTGGATACGAACAGGGAAGATCACCCCATGAGTAAGTACAAGAGTTCGTCTTTGACCACAACTGATCCAGGATACAGCATACCTCCAGTTTTTTCGCCTTTCGCTTGGGGCTTCTCGGGCTTTCTGCCATCTGGTGGATTGGCCTGTACGAATGTCGATCGAACATGATTGCATCCCCACTGACAAATATTCAGGATATTTACGTCCCGCAAGGCGGAGTCAATGGGCGAGAGTGCCGGGGCTCATGTCGGCACTGCATTGGCCTTTGGTTTTATAAGGTTCCTTGAGTGTGAGTACATCGACCAAGCGTTGCGCTCAGGAAATAATGGCACTGACTCTGCGAACAGTTTTGAAAATCTGGTTACCCAAGCGTTCGGAGACTTTCTCGGGCGTCGTATCTTCCTGCACGAGTAGCAACTTCCAGCACACCCAATGCGCACCCATTGGGATCTTCTTTGTCATTCCGCCCGTCGAGATTCTCATTTGTGAGTGGAGTATAACTCAAGAAATTTACTTCGAGTGGCTTATCACCAACACGTAGACATCGGCGCGGCTTTTGTTCGTCTACCACCGCGCTGTTGCCCTGCATGGCCGCGCCAAGATTGTGGTTAAGCCCGCCCCGGCTCCCGCGCTTGTTCCTGCCTGGAAAATGAGTAAGGTGATCGATGTGGATCTCCCTGGTGCATCGCCAAAAGAAACGGACAAAGCCCTTGTTTCTCTTGTTGAGTGTCAATTCTCACTCTCCCTTTCCATCAACTAGTGTCGGTTTATCTCATACTTTACCTTTACATATCATATCCCTCTTGATGACACGACTCGACCAATTTTTTTCTCCTGGTTCAACCTGCTTCTTGAATCCGACGAAGACGTATCCCGCTCCTCCTCCTCCTTGGGGTTATAACTGTTAGATTGACGAAGTTCCGTCATGATCTCTTCGTCCCCATCCGGACTCAGCACGCCTTAATCCAAGGCGTGCTTCGCTAGCTACCGCTTATATACCAGATCTTTATGTTTTCCTCCCTCAGTCGTTTCCCCGTGTACGACTGAGGTGAGTTACTTATATTCCCCGTTGACCTTTACTTACATTTCCTTACTAGCTAATTCCTATTGTTAACAGGTAGCTTAGTGTTCAATAGAGTCGTTTCCCCGTGTACGACTGAGCTAATTCCTATTGTTAACAGGTTATGGGCCCCGCCCTTGCTGTTTAAATCCACGTACCAAATACCTGAGCTATCGCCTCAATCTACGAGCTACCGTCTCGCCCCGAACCCGAACCCGAACTCTTTCCATCATCGCGCCATCGTGTTATCGTCACAATCGCAATGTCCGGAATACCGACTCCGTTCTCGATGCCCGAAGCCGACCGCTTCAAGGGCCTCAATTTTACCAAATTCAACTCGCAGCTTCTCGCAGGTGCGAAGGCTCGCGGAGTTGTCGGCTATCTGCACGGCACCATTCCGAAACCGACTGGCCCTGTTCCGTACGTCGCGACGGCTGCCACGCCGTGGTACTCCAAGAATCCTTCCGAAGAGGAGTGGGAGATGCGTGACGGGTACACACAGTCAATGATAATCAGCAACGTCCAAAACCCCATTGGCTACGGCATCAAGGACTCAATGACCGCTGCCGACGCGTACAAGGCACTCACCTCTGTCTTCGACGTCAAGAGCGATCTTGGTCTTGTCAGTGCTGAACGCGAGCTACGTGACACCCACTACACTGATGGAGCCGACTTTGGAGCCTTCATCGAAGACATCCGCGCTAAATGGGAGGCGGCCAACCATCAAGGTGGTGCCATAACCGACGCGCAGTTCCGCGGTCTTCTCATCAACGCCCTGCCGCACTCCTGGGACCCCGTCATCGCCGGTCTCGACACCCTGACCACCACAGCCGAGGTGGAGAATCGGCTTCGACTGTGGGACCGTCGCGTCAATGCCCCGCCTACCTTTGCTAGCACCGGTGCAGCCAATACCCAAGCAATGGCTGCATCATACGGTGGCGGGGGTGGGCCGAATGCGGGCTTGAGATGCACCAATCCGCAGTGCGGGAAGACGGGCCACCTCGCCAAGGACTGCTTCCGTCCCGGAGGCGGGAAGGAAGGGCAGTACCCGGCGTGGTGGAAGGGGAAGAAAGCGTACGTACCTGGAAATGCACCCATCATTCCCGTCGCCGCTCCCGTCGCCGCACTCGCGCGCGCACCCGCTTTCGGCACTGCTGGTTCGGACCAATTCGACTTCATGGCTTTGATGGCAATCGCCCAGTCCGAAAAGCCCGCTACGATGTCCGACCTGGAGTTCGCGGCACTCAGCAAATTCGCGATGACGGCAGAAGTTCGCACCTTTATCGATTCGGGTGCGAGTCACCACTGCTTCGTCAACAGATCCGACTTCGCGACTTACACCCCCGGAACCGCTACTGGTCAGACCGCCAATGCCGGCGCATCGTTCCGTATCCTAGGCCGTGGAACCGTGTACAAGCGCGTCAATATGAACGGCCTCGACACCGTTCTTCAGTTCGATGCCATCCATACTCCCGACTTCGCGTCGAACCTCATCTCCGTCAGCCGTCTCGTCGAGAACGGCTGCGCCGTCAGCTTTGCTAACAAGACCGCATTGTTCACTGGACCGGCTTTTGCTGATGGCGCCGCCGGATCCCAGTTCATGGCTGCGCATGTGCACGATGGCATGTACGTGGTCGACCTCCTCCCCGTTACGCACGCAGTCATCTCACGCGCTCGCTCTCAGTCTCGGCCGGTTGATTTCGCAACCTGGCACAGGCGGTTCGGGCATGTGGGAGATAGTCGGCTGCGGGCGTTGATCAGAAAGGAGCTGGTGGATGGATTGGAGATTACATCGGAACTAGACGCACCTGGTGCTTGCGAGGACTGTATCTACGGCAAACAAACACGGAGACCGTTTGACGCAATTGTGACGCATGAGACGGAGGCACTCGAACGCGTCCATATTGACCTCTGGGGGAAGTCCAGGACTCCGTCAGCGGGTGGTGCAATCTACATGATGCACATCATGGACGGCGCGACATCTAAGCGGGACGTTTACTTCTTGAAGAACAAGAGGGCAGCAACCACGTTGGACGCATTCAAGGAGTGGGTTGCGCGTGCAGAGCGTCAAACAGGAAAGAAAGTTCGGCATGTCCGTTTTGACGGTGGCGGCGAGTTCGAAGGGGAGTGGTTGCCGTGGTGCAAGGCGAACGGGATCATATGGGAAGTGACCCCATCTTACACTTCGCAGAATAACGGCGCCGCCGAACGCGGGATACGCACGATCATCGAATGGACGCGTTGCGGGCTCAAAGACGCCGGACTTCATCACAAATACTGGGCAGAGGTAGCGGCAACGATGGTGTATTTGATGAACTACATACCAAGCGCGCGCCATCCCGACAAATCACCTTTTGAGCTCTGGAGCAAAACGCGACCGAATGTCGCGCACTTGCGAGCCTTCGGATGTGATGCGTACATGAAGATACCGATCGTCCACACAGATGGCAAGCTCTCCGTGCAGTCCAAGAAGCTATGCTTGATGGGATACCATGGTGCAGGCGCATACCGACTCCTCGATCTCGAGACTGGGAAGTTTTATAAGTCCCGTGATGTTTTCTTTGAGGAAGGAAAGGCTCACCGTACAGGTGTCGCAGACGAGCGGTCCCCGGAGGACTTTGGCGAGCCATGGGCTAGCGAGGACATCGCAGCACCTCCTCCGCCACCGCCGCCTGCCGCACCGCATCCGCCCGTAGCTCCATCTACCCCCGAACGCGTCCCTACACCTCCTGTTGTCCCTGCGCCGATTATCGTCGCCCCTGCACCCCCTGCAGTGGCTCCACCCATTATCATTGCTCCTATACCACCGCCGAATCTAGCTCCCAATCCACCTGCAGCGGAAGCAGGTCCACGCCGTTCTTCCAGAAAGAAGACGGCGTCGTCAGCCCAGCAGGCGGCGGACGCAACTGAGGCGGCTATTGCGGAGGCGGAGAACGAGGGCCGAGCATGGGCAGATGACAATCTGGGACCCAGCGGCGACAAGGGCACTCGTGCTTTTCTTGCCTCTGCGAAGGGGGCGGAAGCAAGAGCTTTCCTCTTGTCAGTTAAACCAGACGACCTGTGGGTACCGAGGACGTACAAGGAGGCAATGACCCGGCCAGATCTCTGGCAAAAACCAATCGAGACCGAGCGCGAGCGATTGCGCTCGCGAAAGGTCTGGCACCTTGTGGAACGCCCGGCAGGTGCGAACGTCGTGAAGACCATGTGGGTCTTCGCAATCAAATACGACGCCGACGGGAACGTTGAGAGCCGCAAGGCCCGCCTGGTCGCGAAAGGATACACGCAAGTGGAAGGCGTGGACTTCTTCGAGACCTACGCATCCGTCGTTCGATACGAGTCGCTGCGCATGCTTCTTGCGACTGCCGCTTCCAAGGGCTGGGAGGTCTGGGGGGTGGACTTTGTCAGTGCATATCTCAATAGCGAGATGAAGGAGGATGTGTACATGGAGCAGCCGGAGGGAATGGTCGTCGAGGGCTCCGAGCTCCTGGTCGCCAAACTCGACTTCACCCTGTACGGCACGATGCAGGGAGCGAGTAACTGGTGGGCAGAGCTCGATGGAGCCTACAGTGAGCTCGGATACGAGCGTTCCAAAGCCGACCCGTCGATTCGTGTACGTGCCCGTGGGGGAGAGACAACAGTGACGGGCACCTACACAGATGATGTGTCTGGTATTTCCTCGTCGCCAGAGGAAGCGAGCCGAGCAAAGAGCGAGTTAGGAGCGAAGTACGACGCGCGAGATTTGGGGGAGCTGGAAAAGACACTTGGGATCAAAATTGATCACGATCCAGTGACTGGTGCAATCTCGATCTCACAACGAGCTTACGCTGAACGGGTCCTACAGCGCTTCGGCATGCAAGATTGCAACCCTAAGCGCACACCCATCTCCGCCGGTACTCCCCTCGTCGAATCACCAACGCTCCTTTCACGCGAAGACGCGTTCTTCATGCGCGACAAGCCTTACCTCGCCGTCCTGGGCTGCCTGATGTTCCTCATGATCGCTACACGGCCTGACCTCGCATACGCCGTTAACGTGCTTAGCCGCTTCTCTTCGAACCCTGGTCCGACTCACTGGTACGCGATAATGCACGTTCTGGGTTATCTCAAAGGCACACTACATTACAAAATCACCTACCATCACGGCGCCTCCATAACACCCGTTGGCTTCGTGGATTCTGATTTTGCTGGATGCTTGGACACGCGACGCTCCACTTCGGGGGAGCTTTACGCGATGGCTGGCGGACTCGTCGCTTGGGGAGCGCACCGTGAGCGCACTGTTGCGCTGTCTACCGCAGAAGCAGAGTACATGGCTGGTGCTCGTGGAGCCCGCCAACTGCGATGGATGTACTCGTTTTTGGACGAGGTTCATCTGCCGCAGCCTCTTCCTGCCCAGCTCTTAGGCGACAACCTCTCTGCCATTTCGCTTTCTAAGTCCACGCGTGGTCATGCCCGAACGAAACACATCGATATTCGACACCATTATCTGCGCGAACAAGTTGAGGAAGGTGAACTGGTGCTCAGCCACATTCCTTCTGCCGACAACCTCTCCGATATCATGACTAAACCTTTGACCTACGAGCGACACCACGACCTCATCGTACGGATGGGTTTGACGAATTAAGGAGCTTGGACTCCCTTCGTCGGGGGAGTGTTAGATTGACGAAGTTCCGTCATGATCTCTTCGTCCCCATCCGGACTCAGCACGCCTTAATCCAAGGCGTGCTTCGCTAGCTACCGCTTATATACCAGATCTTTATGTTTTCCTCCCTCAGTCGTTTCCCCGTGTACGACTGAGGTGAGTTACTTATATTCCCCGTTGACCTTTACTTACATTTCCTTACTAGCTAATTCCTATTGTTAACAGGTAGCTTAGTGTTCAATAGAGTCGTTTCCCCGTGTACGACTGAGCTAATTCCTATTGTTAACAATAACCGGAATCGAAGTGTGGTTGACTTCCTGCGACAACTTTGAGGAATGATCTCGAACCAAGTTATCTTCCCAATCAATCACAACTCCGTATTACGAACTTTGGCAAGCTCTGCTTGTGAAAAACCGGCCCGAACAAATTGGGCATGTCGCCCGCCAACAGCTTGTTTTTCAACTTACCTCGCAGTGAAGATGTCGTGGCATGCCGGTCGATGCCAGTTGATGGCTCCGAATCTCAACAACTAAGTCCATTCCCGAGGAGCCAGAGATACATAACTTGAACTTGACTTGAACCGAAGTTGAACAGCAAACCGGGTTATCAGTTCAGGAACCATCAGCGAAATTAAGCAATTTTCTCAGGCGCCTGGGAACAGCCGAGCGTGTGAGGAAGTGCTTGACCAGTCAAAATGTCGACAATCGTTCAGTGGGATTTCTCCACTGCTTCGTTCCTGGACAGTCCTGGACGGGTTTGGAGGCACGGAGTCAGCAGTCTACTGGAAGCTCCATCTGTGTTTCTATTTTATTTCCCGCAGCCGGCTACTACCATCGTGTTACCAAAATGCAGGGCTGCTTGGTTGCTGCTTGGTTGCTGCGGAGAACGCTTCGCAACCGGATCGGGAAACTAGCCGATAACTTCTCTTTCCCGAACAGATTCGTTTTTCTTTCCGTTTCCACCAGGGTGGCTCGCATGGCCGTATAACCCTTTGAAAATACCGTCGAGGAGCATAAAGAAGCGACGAGATAGGGTCAGATAGTGGGCGGAGTTTCCACGGCCTTAACCTGCAGCCTGATTGACGCGCAAGGTTAACTGATCTCGAGGGCGTTTTCACAGTCGTGCACACCGGCGTCGGCGAACATCCTGTCTTCGGTGAGCGTTGGGCGATTGTCATGATCGATGACTTACCCACCGCTATATATCAGACTGAGACATTTCGGCAATCTTTCTAACACGCTTAGACTTGCGCATCCCTCCCACAACGCGTCCGCTCATGGTAGAGTCTCGCTCAGACGACGACATCCTCGGCCGGCCCAGATGGAAGTTGACTGAAGCAGACCTACTGGGCTACCACGAGCGCAACGCGGGACGTCTCATCGTGGATCCAAAGTAGGTGACGTGGTGTGTGTGCGATGTGTATTCACCGATAGGGCTCTATGCAGGGAGGCCGAGAGGGAATTTGGGAAGGATGTCACCGCCCTTCTCAAGCTTTCCGCGGATGGTACAAGCATTCTGTGGCCACAACCAACGACGAATCCTGAGGATCCTCAAAATGTGCGTGGCCGAGTCCCCTCACTAATGCCGCAAATCTCTAATGGAGCTAGTGGTCTGACGGCCGGAAAACTCTGCAGTTGATTATCATCACTTTAGCAGCCGCCGTGCCCGATTTCGTTGGGAGCATTGGTGTCGCTTCTATATTCGACCTTGCTTCGGAATACGACACTACTGCGGACCACATAAACGCCCTCTCCTCCAAGTAAGTCCCTCAGCTGTGCTTAGCGCCACATTAACGCCACGCCAGCTGGGCAATTTTCCTACTCGGGTGGGGCGGGTTCGCCGCTGTGATCCTCACACGCCGGTGGGGTCGACTCCCTGTGCTCTTTTGGTCTCAGATTCTCGCCCTGGGTTTTCTCGTCGGCAACATGTTTGCCCCAGATCTCAACACCTTTTCCGCCATGCGTTGTATTGCGGCGTTCTTCTCCACCTCGCCTCAAATCACTGGACTGTATACTGTAGCTGACATGTATCCGTTTCATCTGCAAGCCCAAAAGGTATGATTGTGTTTTTCATTTCCGTCTGCGTATTTTCTGACGGCCCTAGCTCAATTTATGGACCATGGGCTTCATAATATCGCCATTCGTCTCTCCTTTTCTGCTGGGCTTCCTGGTAGCACACGCAAAGTGCGTATCATTCCACCCGCTTCCCCGACTATTGTCATTTTTTTTTTTTGCAGTTACAAATGGGCATACGCCGCTGGGGCCTTCTATTCGCTCACTGTTGTTCTTCTAATTGTTTTCTTGGGTGAAGAGTCGTACGTTTGGACGACTTTTCTACCGCTGATGTGCTGAGGCTCGCCAGACTGTTTGACCGCACACTCCGTCCAATCCCCCCGAGACCGACTGGTGGCCTGCGGTATCGAATTGAGACACTCCTTGGAGCTACTGGCTGGAAAATGACCAAGTACCGCCCGGGATGGTACGAATGTGTGATTTCCCCTCTGCGGGTTTTGTCGCGTCCTCACGCGCTCCTAATAATGATTTTCGGGGTATGTCTTGGATATGCCGGTAACGTTGCGCTTTTTCTGACCTCCATCGCAGGGCGTGGAATTCGGACTCAGTATCGGTATTTCTTCATCGCCGCTGTCGCTCGCAATTCAAGTCTTAACATCACCCCCAGGTATAACCGTCACGAACGCGATATTTCTCGGGACAGCGCCTCCCGCCGGCTTCGGCTTCAGCCAGACATCGATCGCGGCCATGTACGCTACGCCAATCGTACGTTGCTGGCTCCAATTCATTCCACTAATTCTTCGTTAGTGCATGTCCTGACGCCTTTTTTCGATACAGGTTGCGACTATAGCGGGGGAGATAGTAGGTCGATACGGGAACGACTTCATCGCGGCCGTGGGTATCCGGCGAAACAAGGGCGTCTTCGAGGCAGAGACCCGGCTGTGGTGTGTTTCGTTTCCGTTCCTTCGGATAGGATTAATTTAGTTTCGCTGAATTGGAACCGGGGGACAGGATGTGCTACGTCTCGCTCCCACTGTATCTCACGGGCTTCCTGCTTCTCGGTCATGGGGTCGAGGCGCTCAACGTGCCTGCGACTATCATGGGCTGGGGCATTGGACAGGCAAGCCTTCCTACTGGTTCGTTCTCCGCAAGTTTCCCAGCTGACAATGGGGCGCAGACTGCCATAATGCTGAACACCACCGCCATATGTACGTCTTGTGCAGCTTATCGTGCTGATAGATAACTCCGTTTTTCTTTTTGTTGCAACAGATGCGTATTTGCAAGACTGCTTCCCTGGACACCAGGGTGAAGTGAGCGCGCTGTTTAACTTCTTCCGGACCATCTGTGGGTTTGCGGTGGTATACTTCCAGGGGCCGTGGCTCACAGCGAAGGGCGGGTTTGAAGTGTTTGGATGCGAGGCTGCGTACGTCGACTTTTCCTCGTCTCATCTGCTGTGGAACTGACTGAGGCGTATACAGCATCGTTGTGGGTCTGTTCATCCTCATTGTGCCCTTGGTGCAACAACGAGGAGCTGAGATGCGAGTGCGTATGCCTCACTACCAAATACTCACAAATCAATATTCCCTCCAGGCGAAATACTCCCTCCGGCCGACTGCGCCACCAGCCAAGCGCACCAACACTTTCCGTCTCTCGCAGCGGCTCGACAAGGTCGAGCCCGTCGTGTACGAGGTGCCTGGCATCAAGCCAATGCTGTTCCCTACGCCGTCTATGGAGGCACTCGGGTTCGATCCCGGTTCCGGCGTCAAGACAAACTTTGTTGGGGCGTCGGGGAGTACGCTGGGTGTAAATACGAATTTCTTGGGGGCGTCGTCGAGTACTGTTGGGGTGCCGTGATGTTGCTTTGTCGTGTCGAGGGTACGGTTACTTGTGTACTAATTTCCCCTGTATCATTATCGAATGTAAGATGCCCTGTGTACCACCTAATACGAGCCAAATCGTTGCGTCTAACCCTTCTGCTTCCTGGGTTTCAAGTTGAGGATTTGAACCTTGACTCATCGATGACTTAAAAGATGCCAACTATGATTTTGGATCCCATTTTACGTCTCTCCAAGAAACCACCATCCGAATGCCACTCGGGTCTCGTTGGGCTGCAGAAGGCTAAGCGTTTCTCAAATTTCTACACACTTCGTCGTCAGGATGGATTGATCAGCTTTCATCATGTTATCCGTCGCTGACGCGGAAGTGTCAGCCCGACTTTGTCAGGATTCGAGTCATTCAACGCCACGGTTAAACTTCCGTCGTGTCTCCGTGCGCGTACCCTGTGCCGCTGACTGAACCCTATAGCACTCCTATGGTCGGCCGGACGTTTATAAGGGCCCGCCAGTCACTCAGGATTTGCATCCACTTTCCCCCAGCGCCATGCCTACCTCCCAACACGATGACTCCTCACCGCGGTCCTCCACCGACACCCTTGCAGCGCCAAGTGGCCGCGATGGAAAATTCGCTGGGCCTCTGCCAGATACGATTCTCACCGGCGCAAGCTAGCAATTGTGTTTGTGGCCATGTGAGTCCAATCCATTTATCTCGCCCCTGATTCAGAGCTTATTATTGGCTGAAGGTTGCTTTCACTATTGCTCATTGCATTGGATCAAACCAAGATCAAACTATCCTGTCCACTGCATTACCGCGGATAGCATCAGATTTCCAGTCATTCAGTCTTCAAGGGTTCGTTCTTACTCTTAACTTTTTTTCCAACAGTTGCTGACTGAGCAACATAGATGGGTGGCCAATGGGTGGCATCATCGTTTGTCCTCGCGCAGACGGTCTTCATTCTCTTCTACGGCCAAGTGCTCCGCATATTTCCCGCCAAGTGGGTTCTCGTATCCGCAATCACCGTATTCGAAATCGGGAGCTTGGTCTGCGGCGTCGCCCAGAATGTTGATCAACTCATTGCTGGGCGTGCTGTCTCGGGTCTCGGAGCGGCGGGAATATGTTCGCACTCCTATCCAACTATTTTTTCTGCCATCTAACTCGGGTTTAAATTAGTTGTCGCGATGATCCAAATTATCTCGCAAGTCACTCGCCTCGAAGATCGTCCGCGGCTGTTTGGCCTCTTCGGCGCTGTCTTTGGGCTCTCATCAGTCATAGGCCCGTTGATAGGCGGCGCTTTTACTGACCACGTATCTTGGGTGCGCTGTTTCGTTTCACTGGCTTTGCATGATTATCTTACACCCACATAAGCGCTGGTGCTTCTTCATCAACCTCCCCATCGGCGGTATTTCCGTCGCCGCGGTGGTCCTCCTGCTGACGGCTTCGCCGCCGCTCGGCGCCGACCCCACGAAGCGGTCTTTGCGGGACATTTTCAAACGGGTGCTACTCCTCGATTTCCTCGGCGTGACCCTGGTTGCTGCGAGCATCACGTCCATGGTCCTCGCGCTGCAGTGGGGCGGCAACACCAAGCCGTGGGGGGACAAGGACGTTATCATTGTGAGTTCTTTCCCCTTTATCCGTATAGCCAACTGGTAATCAACAATTTTTGTCTACAGTGCTTCGTATTCGCAGGCGTCGCCGCAGTCGCGTACATTGGATGGGAGATATACCTCGGCGAGCGCGCTATGACTCCAACCTCTATATTCAAGTCGCGCTCTGTGTGGGCGATCCTCGCGTACTCTTTCCTCACGCGGTTCTCCCTGCTCTTGTTCTCGTACTACATCCCGATCTTCTACCAGGCCGTGCGCCACCACACCGCAACCAAGTCTGGCAGTGCGTGCATCCGCCATTCTTTTCGCACTTCGGCTAACAAAGCTCTAGTTGATCTCCTCCCATTCATGCTGGGCGTCGTCGTCACGGTCATCTCCTCCGGCCAACTCGTCGCCAAATTTGGATACTAGTACGTTCATTTCCCCGGCCACATCTTTAAATACTCACCCAATCTCTTTTGAAGCTGGCCCTTCCTCATCGCCGCCCCCTCTTTCCTCGCAGTCGGTTCAGGCCTGCTGTACACACTCTCCCCCTCCTCGTCCGGCGCGTCGATCGTGGGCTTCCAGATTCTCGCGGGCGTCGGCACCGGCATGGGGATGCAAAACTCGCTCCTCGCCATCCAGGTCGAGTTCCGCGACGCCCCGCGGCTCCCGGGGCAGGCCACCTCCATGGGCTCCTTCGCGCAGTTTCTCGGCGGCACCATCGGGCTCGGCGTCGCAGAGCCCGTCTTCGCGTCGTTCCTCGCCAAGTACCTCGCGCAGTACGCGCCTGAGGCGCCGGCGAGCGTGGTCAAGGAAAGCCCCACGGCAATCTACACGGCGCTGTCGGACGAGTTAAATCCCGGTGTTGTGCGAGCGTACGCGGAGGCGCTGAGAATCGTGTTTGTGTTGGGGGTGCCGGTGGCGGGGTTGGCCCTCGTGGCGGCGCTGTTCATCAAGAATCTGCGGATTCAAGTTGTGAAGACGGTGCCGGGGCCCTCTTCGGCGTCTGAAAAGGAGCGCGAGTTGGAGGAGGCATAGGTGCGGGATACGAACGACAATGACAACGACACAACACAACACATTGTATCATCACCTGCACTTGGGCTTGAGGGCCATTGCATGCGCATGGCATAACCGAGTTGGTTCTGTTTGTAGTGTGAGTTTTGATTGTCCGAAAACCCGAATAGACCCGAGGTATCGAGATTTTTGATCCGAATACTCGTGACTCATTCTTCGCTTTGCGTTCTGTCTTCTCGTCTCTCTTGACCTGCTTCGGGTCAATCCTCACTCAGCCGTCGGAACTATTTGTTGACCATTTGTTCCCAACTTCGCTTCAATGCAGAATCCTCGCGTATATCGCCGCGACTGCCCTTTTTTCGCCACACTTGTGAAGCACAAGTCTATCTTCTAGCGTGTTGATGTTGACTTCTCTAATGCAGTCTCTACCCGTCGTGATACCGTCGTGAAACCACATACTTCCGTCCTGGCGAACGAATCGGGCCGTGAAGTGGTTCTGTCCCCCGTATATTATTCCCCTCAATCTTAACGTGCCCACGACGCCGTCCACATTAAACTTGAGCTCGTCGTCTAACACCAGCTTCTGGTGATTCAAGTCGAATAACATCAGGGGTGGCACTTCCCTAATTGCAACGTTCATCCCGAGCCTCACTCTTCTCCCGACCGATGCGCAACTAGGACAGGCTCGCCTGCCGTGGCTCAGATACCTAGATATCCAATCTTGCAAAGGTACTCCCACAGGATAATCTTGTTTAGAACTCAAACCTGCACTCAGAAACGATTCCAACATTCCATAGGACACGGCGTCCAAGTAACCACAGCTCGAGCAGCTCTGTTTTCCGACGCCGTAATATTTGGACGGCAGTATCGAAGTAGCGATTTTATCAATAGAGGTAGTCCGGCTACCCATTGGGAAGTCAACGGGTTTAAGCGAATGCATTCCGCGTCTCACGGCGTTCCTTGCTTGTTCAAAAGTCACTCGTCCTTCCGACACGGAAGTCATGGCTAATGCAAGCTGTCCTAAGTGAGCGCTCATTGAGCCAAAATACGCTGACCATCTAACAGGATCTTCTGCCCATAGATTTCCGAGGATTGTGAAGGTTGCGTCGTACCCGCAACTATAGTTGACGCTATCCCAGATCAGGCCTACAGGTTTCATGGGGTTTCTTAACGATGCCATTCTGTTTCGTTCAACTTGCCTTTCCAAGTCTTGTTCCATGAAGCGTTCTTCATCCAACCTCACCTTCTTAGCCTGTTCTTTGACTTTTTCCAACTCGTCAATAGCTCTCTTGCGCTTATTTCCACCCTGCAGAGTTGGTCTCCATTCTGTATACTCGACATTGCTGGGAATCCTTGGTCCCATAGACGCGTCCCATCGCATGGCGGGATGAAAATGGCCGGGATCTTTGTGATCAGTTTTCCAAGCATAATACGATCTAATTAATCGGCGCCTGTACAGCCCAGTCACGCAGCGAGGTAGCTTTCCCTCATATCTCAGGCGCGTAATTTCATCAAGTATTTCAAGCTCCCTCAACTCCTGTCTCAGATAGCCCGACATCCCAGACGTGATCTTGTCTTTCGAGAAGCCTTGGACTATCACTGTTCCCTTTGCGGTAAAACCTCTGGACAACGCAACATAATAGGAGCGGTGATCATTACAGTAAGCCATTTCTACCACATTCTTCGTTCTTGACTTACCTTGAGAAGTATAATCCGTCATTCCGAAATTCAACAGACACACGACTTGCTCTCTAAGTACTGACAGGAGAGTATCGTCGGCGAGCAGGCACGTAATGTGTGTAACCGTTCTCACTAATGGGACAACATTGTCAGGCAGGTCTCCGATATTAATCGTTCTAGGAGGGTTTTTCAGCTTCACAAACAGGGTTTCAAGCACCTGTTGTCCGGCTGGACCTTCAGACGAATGCCACCCGCAGACCTCAGCTTCTTGTCCTTTTGTCATACACAATTCGGTGGCGTCGTTGGCTCGTAACATTATCGGCATACCTAAACACAGTGACAATTTCCCGGG
Source organism: Mycena vitilis (assembly GCA_029203975.1). Taxonomy (NCBI): domain Eukaryota; kingdom Fungi; phylum Basidiomycota; class Agaricomycetes; order Agaricales; family Mycenaceae; genus Mycena; species Mycena vitilis. Next base: position 11,925 of record JARGYF010000204.1, on the reverse strand, counting down.
TATGAATTCGTTTGTGGCGGACGGAGGTGCGTCCCAAAGTTTCGTCTGTAATGAACGAGTCATTTTTCTGATGCTAGATTGCAGACAAGTTTTCCACTTGGTTTTATCTACTGACCTGGCGCTGATACGATCGATTGAATAAAACTCGGTCAAAGTCTGGTTTGTGTCTTTGGCGAATTTTTCAGCCCCCATTTTATTTAATGCGTCTTTTTGGCTGTTTCTAGCAGTGATAATCGACACATGTCGCAGGTCTCCTGAACTCAGTTTAGGATTCTCCGGACGGAAACCGGCTATCCTTGTCTCCAGGAACGAAATGTCTTCATTCGTACACGCGCCGTAGCGCATATTCTCAAGGGCAGTCCTTAGCTTATCATCTTCCGCAGATTGCTGGGTCTGTCTCATGTTCTGGCGTAGCATCACCACCGTAGTGAACTGATGCCATAGGATTCTTCCCAGTACCGCGTTTTGATTGCGCTGGTCCATGGCATCTGAAACTTGGAGCGTTACTTTGCCGCTGTACAAAGACGGACCCGTCATGGGGGGCAGTTGCGCAAAATCACCTGCTACCACAAAATTGAGACCTCCAAACGAATCGTCGTGTATGTTTCTGGCTTTAGCCGCTTGTGTGGCTAACAGTTGCAGGTCATTACAAGAAACCATTGAAATCTCGTCCAAGAAGACGTAATCCACTCCTTGCAAACGTTCGTTCACAGCCGCCAAGGCGGAACCTTCGTTCCTTATTCCATCGACATCGTCGTGGTTTTTACTCTTGCCTTCTCTAGGTATCCGAAACACGGAGTGATACGTCGAACCGTTCAGCAAGGCAGCCACAGACCCCGTCGGCCCCAGAACAATGTACCTATGCTCCTCTTTTCTTCGCTTGAAAAAATCCATTATCGCTTTCAATACCTGCGATTTTCCTGATCCGCCCATTCCGCCCATGTACATCCGCAACGGAAGGAGCTGTTCACCTGTAGCATGGTCGCTGACCAGCTTAAACGCCCTGGTTTGTTCGGTATTCAATTTGTACGACATCACAATATCTGACACTATGTCTGCGTTGGTAGCGGCATCCACTTTGGAACGATGATTGAAGTAATGGTGGGGCAGTATGCTCGTGCTGTTTTCTCACCTTCTTAATTTTTCCAGCGTTCGAGGCTGCTGGCAGATTCTCCAACTTATTTGCGGTCAGTTTTGTTCGTTGGGTTTTGACAATGCTGACCCACTCAACACGGGGCTTGAACGGTGCCATCAGCTCGTCCTTGTCCACATGCGGTATGTCACCTGTACGAGCGTCTAACCAGCCACTCGTCTCCATAATTTGTCTCATCTCCTTGGCCTGCGAAATCATTTTCAACGTCTTGGGTCCGCGCTCCGTGTCGTCATCGTGGTCAACCATGTCATCATCATCTGAACCGTAATCAAAGTCGTTCAAGTCGTCAGCAAACTGATCCTTGTAAGGCAAGAATCCTGAAGGAAACAAATTCTGACCCGACTTCTTTGCTTCAGCCAGTTTCTTTTTCATCAGCGCGAAGTGGTCGTCCCTCGCGTCGTTGCATTCGTAGCGCACATCAAAATTTTTGATAAGTTGAGATTGCCTCGCCGTGAATTCATGAGACTGGAAAGCCTGTTCCCAAGTGGACGTGTCGTCCTTTAAATCCGCCGGGGACCTCCATGGTTTGAATATTGTTAACATGGTCATACAGTAAGCGGCCCTATCACCTCGATCAGACCTAGGAATGGACCCACCAATGAAATTAGGAATCATCGACGTGGCGCGTTCAAAGTCGCAAGTCACTGAATGGGAAGGGAATAGAGGATGGCGAGGCATGAAAGCATGAATGATAGGGCGTTTATTCTTATCTATTTTTGCTTGCTTGCTCAGAACAACATCGTCTTCATCGTCTGTTTCCCAGTCCGAGACTTCATCTTCATCTTCATCGCTGCCATCGTGCTCTTGCGGCTCGTCGAAAGGACCGGCTTCGGGATCCTCAAAGATGTCAAGGTCTTCGTTCTCATAAAGAGGCTCGTCCCCATCTTGCAAGCGCTCTACCGCTTCTCGCCTAAGATCGGCGTTCAAATATTTAGCTGCTTTGACTTGGTCCTCGAAGTCAGCTCTCTCCTTCGCAGACCTTTTCTTCTTTTCGGCGCATTGGATCCATTCAAACAAGGTTACATTACTGTAAATCGCCGGTCTGTATCTATAATCATCTACCCCAGACGCAGGCACGAAACCACCGTCCAATTTACCAATAGGAATTTTTTCTTCGTCGTCCTTCACAATGTCGTCCGGTTCGTCTTCAATAATGTCCTTCACCCAGAAAGCCCTGATGAACTGTACGTACGGTCTCCAAGCAAAAGTCACGTACTTGTGGCTTGTGTAGTGGTCCGGGTTCCCTAGCAGATACAGCGAAGCCATCGGGCTACCGATCTCCATCTTGGCACTCATAGAATTTACCATCTTTCTCATCATATGCCTAGCAGTGTCTTTGTCTTTCACCGACCCTCCTGTCATTTCTGAATCTTTTTCAAATACATCGTACACCGACGCGAACATCTGATAAGATTTGAGGCTTAATTTGGACACATAGTCTGAGACGTACGAAACTACAGCTTTTACCGACGTTCCAGACAACATACTTGTCACGTCAGTGTTGCATCTGTTCAGGAAAGTGACCAGTGGATTTGTACAATTCATCATGGGCTCCACATGCTTGATGTTTATGTGTCCGTCCTCAGTCACGTCCGAAGATTCAAAAACGTCCCTGGGAAATCGGGCACGGCACACGCCAGACTTTGTCAAGCACCCCTTTCGTTCGCGCTTGAATTTGAACTCGGGCTCCTTCCTGCCAGTCTTCTTCTGTTTCCGCCATTTCGTTTTGGCTTCTTCCGCTCTTTGATGTTCAACCGATAGAAAGTGAGTGTGTACATTAGAGCGCACCAAGAGATCATCGACTTCGAGTTCGAAACCTTCCCACCAATCTGCGTATCGTTTGCAATGGGAACACAATTCTGTGCAGTTCTTTTTCGGGCAGGCTGGAGGAGGTGGCTTAGGCAGAGTTTGCGTTGGAGGGCGGTACTCAGCTTCCCAGTCTATCTCGTCGTCACTGTCCGCGTCTGGTTCGAGAGGCTCCACCTTGCGTTTCTCGATGACTGCATCTCGAGTACCGTTAAAGAACTCCGCTCTATGAGAGGACTCGAGATATTGTATCAATTTCGCTCTGAACTTGGAATTTGGGCCCATTATTTTCTCCTTGATAAGCTGTGGCGATAACGCGCCGTCTATCCAAATAACGGCGTGAGCGTGTAAGGTAAGCCTTCCTTGTTGTTCGACAGTAGCGTAGAACGCCTTTGGATGGCCCAGTAGCCCTCTCTCAGCGCTTTCCCAGCCAATAATGTCGGCGAAGAACGCCTCCACCATGAAGTGGAAGAAACGAGCGGCAGAAACGGGATTGGTCGACATTAGTTTGTTACGGACTTTAGAGGTTTTGATCTCCGGCCTATACACGGTGTCTGTCTGAGCGTAGTAGAGAGCCAACGGGTGGTGAAGGTCCGACCAAGAGAGAGTGATGAACCAAGTGGGGGCGTTAAAGAAGGCGACTGTTGACCAGATCTCGTTACGCATGTACTTCTTTGATGTGACGGAACCTTTTACTCGGCCCGCAACTCCGTCGAGATCTTTGATTAGATCAAAACAGATCTGTTCCGCTGGATTGCTAGGCTTGACGTTATCTCCTGCGGCCATCCTGTCCGCTATATCGCCTGCCACTTTCGGGTTAACCGCGGAAAGCCTACGTGCAATCGAGTTGAACTTCGAACGTTTTGCAAGGAGGATGCTACCAGTAGAGGAGGCTTTGAGCTGCTCGTGGTTAAAGGCAATCATTGGGAAATACGTGTCTACTTGAAACCGCTTGTCGTGATAGAGCAGCAAGCTCTTTTTCCTGGTCGCATCCGCTTGTTTGTGGGAATGGCTAGGATGGCCAATTCCGCCTTTCCCGTATGGGAACAGCCAGGGAAACATACCAGGGTAAGCCTCCACGTTATCGTACATACTTAAAGGGTTTTCCGATCGGCCTATACCTAGCATCTTCCCTTTGTGGGTCAAATGTTGCAACGCCACCGACTTGATGGTTCTCATCGTCGCAGTTGAATATTCTGTTCCGGTCAGACCGTGGACCGCGAAGCTACATTTGCCAGACTTTGTCCCGTATTCCTCGGCAATGTCGTTAACAGCCATCGAACCTGCCGGCACAGATGCCACTTCTTCGTCCTTACTTTTTCTGAAATCGACAACCACCGGTATGTCCCTTTCGGCGTACGAGTCCAGATTCTCACGCGAAATCTCTAAGTCCTTGTATCCCTCATGATTTAACTTCAACCATTCCAGCGCTTCCGACACTTTCTTCCTGCGAACTAGCATGGGTGTGCGATCGAAATCTTCTTGCGTAGGTGCCGCAGATCCTGTAAATATGAACGCCAGAATTTCATTCATCTCTGATTTAGACGGAGGCAGCCGATTCATGATGGATAGAACGGGTTGGGAAAACATAACAGCGTTAGCACTCATCCGGACCCTACCAGAATTAACCCTGACTACACAGCGGTTGTGACGCACTCGCGCTATCATAATCCCTTCAGCATAGGTTAAATCTTGGAGCTGTTCTGGGACTACACCCAGCCAATTGTGACGCGCGAGGGCTGTCTGAGGCAAGACACCGTTACTGAGAAGCGTTTCGCATTCGACGCAAATATGGTCGCACCCTTCAGCCAGAATCGGTCCTTTCAACTCCTCCACGGGGTCCGACATTTCGAATCGTTCCTTGCGCGTTACGCCTGGCTTCACCAAAAGCGCCAAACTGCCCCGATACTTATCAAGTCTCGTCAGCTGTCTAAGCGGTGTCAGATTTCCACAGACAGCACATCCCGCTTCCCTGAACATCCGAGGGCTAACCGTTTTACAGTGGGCGGATATTATTCGGTGGGCTGCTCTGATTCCCAATGGTTTCGGCGGGAAAGACACGTCCTTTAGAGAACCGTTCTTGCGTTTTCGACGAGTCTTCAACCGGTACACTGTTCGCTTCTTCATCAGCATCTCGTACGCCATTCGCGCCGGTGTAGGGGGGGGTTTCTTCGGCTTCCGGAACCGGCCATGTTGGGCCAGTGGCTTAGCGTCCGGGTCGGTCCGACCCGTACTGTCCGCGCTAACGTTGCAGAATGTCATGATCCACCTCATGCTACCCTTTTTTCCATTTCTCCTCGCCATCCATTACGCCGTCCGGGTTATCACGAAACCCCGAAACTCCTCATTCCTAGGACCAGACTATCCACTGCGCCACCCGGGCTGTCATGGAACGTCCGGGTTATCTCGACTATGACGCCCGGGTTATCGTGGAATCCCGACAGACGGATCTCAGACGGCATACAGGGGGACAGGAACTCCTTTCCAACTTCCCCGATCGCCCTGGAGATCCACAAACTCCTCTCCAACTCTATATGCATAACTCACCCTATCTGTAGGAGATAGGGACTTCCCCTGGGCCTGATCGAACATGGAAGAAACGTATAAATACTCAGTAGGATCTACATGTACGGTAGATTCTACCTCGTCTAATACCAGTGCTACTTTGGCTTGGCAACAACGAAGCGTCCTTCTCACCCATCCGCCCTTTCCCCTTCTTCCCAAATATCTCCTCCCCTCCGCTCCTTCGAGTGTGGTACTGCGGCGGTCCCTATCGCTATAAGGCCCACCGAATACTCCCTCGAATAAAACCAACAACCCGACTCCTCTACCCACCGATTGCGGGTACGAGTATCCGGCTTGTCGTTCTATCGGAGCATCCGGGTTATCGACCAACGTGAAGTCCCGGCTGGGATTGCCGAACACCGTCTCGCTGAGCCGACCTAGGGCTGACGCTGACAGAAGGTAGAATCTAGTCTACCCACCCCGACTTCCTTGGTACGAACGAAGAAAAAAACCCATCAAGAGATATGCAGATCAACATTTATCTGCAAGAAGGCGGGGCAACCGCTGGAGCAACCGAATCCCTGAAGACGATAACATGGGTGTTGCTCTTGGCCATACTCGCGGGGATCGCCATGGCCGGGGTTAATCGACAACCCGCCCACCCCGCGATACGGCGTGGACACCGGGGAAATTATCCAGTTGGGAACCCCGTACTCCAGACACTACGTGGTTTAATCCACCACACCGGGTTGTTGTTGTTGCGTGTCGGCCGACCGCAGGCACAACCCGACCACCCTCGATGCGGGCATAGGAGAGGACCGCATCCTCGGGGCAACAACCCGAGAAGAAGTGCGTTTGCCGCACAATTGGATTCCGGGGAGTTACCCGGGATCTTCGCCAACGAAGCAGGAATGCCGCCCTAGAGGATACGGGGGTACGGGCCTTCTTGGACGACTTGATTGTCACCGACCCACACACGCGAAGCGCGCGACTCGCGTCGGAACAAAACGAACCCCGTGGCATGCGAACTATGGTCCATGACAATGGGGCACCTTACGCGGTGCCGAAGAGGAGGAACCCCGATTAGGATCGCGATTCTTGATGAAGATAGACGGCCGGGCCGTCCTATACCCCATCCATATCCTTTCTCAACATCTGCTATCTAATCACTTAAAATCCAACTGCTTCCGGTTCAGTTTTGATTCGCGACAATTCGACTTCACACGGTTCAACCAAGAAATCGACATCTTCACATTTCAAGAGAGTAAAGAACAAAAACAACAAAATATACGACAAGAGATGGCGGTACAAACTTTGCATGCGTACGCGGGAGGGCCAGTGGATGGCGCGCTCCCGGAATGACTACTTCGCCCGGCCTTTTCCTTTGCGGTCCGTCGACGAGGCGCTCCCGCTCGAACTCCCCAACTGCTCCACCTCATCCAGGATTCCCCGCATGTAAGCGAGAAATTGCTCGCGGTCGACATCGGGCTGGGAGTCGAGCATTGCGGAAAAACGCGCCGCGTCTCGGACCACGGTCTCCTCAGGCAGATCGGACTGCGAGTGGAGGAGGAGGGCCGCCAAGGACACGGAGGACTCGTTCGCCTCCGCATTACTCGGGCGGGTTGTCGACCCCGCCGCCATCGACGCGCGCGCTGAGGGGTCAGGAATCCGACTTGAAGACGCCTGTTGCGAAGGCGGCAGAGCCGGTTCGTCCTCCAGATCGTAGTCCAGGGGGTCGTCCCCCAACTCCGAAGGAGAAATCGTGGGGGAACCGCGACTACTCGACGAAGACCGGCTGGACGGAGAACGAGACGCGGGTCTCGGTGCCCGCGCCCGCACTACGCCGCGGTTCCCATCCCCGCGTCGCCTATAGGAACGCTGGGTGTTCTGCAGCGGCAGGAAACGACCCAGGAAGACGCGGTACGGGAATTCGTGCGCTGAAAAGAACATGGCGTCAGGCAAACTCGAAGGAAGAACGATAAAAGAAAACTCACACAAAGCGCCCAAGTCCGACAATCGACCGTCGGGGTGCAGGAGTTGGTACACCCCGTTGCCAAGGTGCTCCCAGTACTCGAACTGGAAGGCACGCAACGCGACCTCGTCCTCATCCGAGTACGCAGCGTAGAACTCGCCCCACGACTCGCACGTCTCGTGCTTGCTAAAGCACCGCTTACAAGTGCGACGCGGCTTGTTGGGTTGCCGCTCGTTGGGATCCGTGTCGTCGGTGCAGAATCTTCCCGACCCACACCGCCGACAGGCAGGCAGTAGTTGCCTAACCACGGCCCCAATAGCCCGGTGGCCTTCGTGCTCGAAGGTGGAAGGCGCGATGCTATCGTCTCGGGTAAGGCGGGGCGCCTCTGGGATCTGGCGGTTGGCGAACAAGCGCGAACGAGGCGGCGGGATGTAACCCCGCCCTCGCAGACGCATCCGCTTGCGAGGAGGAGATTTGGACCTCCGAGCCTCGGGCGGGAACCAACGCGGTTGGCGAGGAGGCTGCGCGCGGCCACTAGACGCAGGGGGCCGAAGGGGATACCGGCGAGACGATGGTGCCACGGGCGAACGACGAGGACGAGAATTCCCCCAAGAACCCGCGTCAGGGTTGGGCGGCGGCGACGCTCTGCCCACAGGGGACCGACTCCTCCGCACCTGGGGCCGAATGTCTTCCTCGTCCTCCTCCGACTCCACTCGAGCGCGGTGTCGCTTCCTCGACGGGATCTTGATCTTGAAAGGCGACGGACGAGGACTCGCGGGAGGAAGCGAGATGAAATCCTCGTCGACATCCATCGCCTCGCCTGCACCAGCGAGGGGCTCGCTCGGAACGACAGGGGGAGTAGGAGACGGCACGCGTGGAGGGACGGGTGACGGGGACGGCGTGGGGGTGGATGGAGGAACGGGGGCAGTGGCTCCCAGCACGGAATGCGGATCCTCCCCTTGTTCCAACACAAAGGCGTCGAGTTCATCACCCTCCAAAACCGCCGACGTGAAAGAATAGTCGGGGGGTTCTTCTCCCCCCGGGATCCGCGCACCAGGGCCGTTGAGGCCGACCTGAGCAAGAACTATGGACGAACTTCAGGAACCCGATCAAATGGTGCGAAAAGAAGAATACGAACGGTCAAAAAGCTCCGCCATCCCGACGCTCTCGAACACATACGGCTGGTCGGAGGGCAGCCCGTGGTCATCGACACGGGGGTCCACCCAGTTCGTCGCGATGGTTCGCACCCGGGTTATTGGTTGGCCCAAGTTGGCCACCACATACGGGACGTTGTCACGCATGAGGAGCTCGCCGCGGAGGCGAGTCAACTCGTCCCGACGCTCCACCTCAGAGGACTCGGGGTATTGAGCGCGCATCGCGCGATCGAGAATCTCCAGATAATAGTGCGAAAATCGGATGTTGGCGCCGATTTGCGTCAACCAGCACAAGTAGCGCTCGAAGAACAACTGTAAAGGCGGGTTAATAAACCCGCTGCAGTGAAAGAAGGCGAGATACTCGCCAGACGAAGGATAAGGGCTTCTGCCTCTGCCGCCGGGTTCCGCTCGAAGATCTCCATGGCGGCGGTCAAGACGTCCACCTCGTCGATGAGTTCGCGCGACAAATCGCGCACAGGCGGGTTGGGGGGATTCCCCGGAACAAACTGGCGGAAGACGTAGTTGTTCCCGCCTGGGCGGCGCGCCCAGAACACGCGAACGGGAGCATACCGAGGCCCGACGATTTGCAAAAAATACCAGCGCATCACGATGTGAACCAGGCAAATCTCGTGGGCGATGTCAGCGAAGGGGATAGACTTGTCTTCCGCGAGATCGCGGAGAAGGCGACACCAAGGCCGCTGACGATGGCCGACATAGCGATGGCGGGGCGGTTCCAACCTGTGGCGCGAGAAGGGCTCGCGGCCCAGGGCCCAGCGAATCAAGTCCGAATTGTACCTGGAGGGCGGAGGAGGTTGTGCAACTCCCGAGCGGTTAACCTCCGAGTTCAAGATGGGCGGGGGATTCGCAGGGAAGATCGAGCGAGTGAGACGCGGGTTGGAGACACTCCACCGGTCCTCGCGAAGGAACGGGAGGCGACTCGATTCCGCATAGGCGGGCTCTTGGCCCGCCACCGGGCTGGATACGTTTAGGTTCGGAGGGAACGACGATGGTCGTCCAGCGTCCCGGGGAAGCGCGAAATCCGAGTTGAAGTCGACAAGGCGGAGATCCAGACGCCAGGTTGGCGAGTACTGGGGCGCCTGCGTTGGAGGCACGAAGAGGGGAGGTGCAAAAGTTTTGCGGGGAGGTTGCGACATGGGGGAAGAAGGAAAGAGAGAGTTGCAACGACATCCCGGCACCCCGGGTTATTCAAGACGCGAGTGAATTGGACAGGGGCGCGCGGAAGCCGCAGCTCAGGGGAGTTGATTCAAGATTAAAAGCTTGCTCATGCCCAAATGCGGATTAGATCCGCGGCTGGGATGATTAGACTTTGATGGCACCCACGGAGCGGCGATCAAAGACGGAATCAAAATGGACGATGACGAAATCGACATTACGCCATCCTACTCAACGCGATAAATCAGGACGGGTTACTGGCGGTAACGATTACTGCACTACAACCAAGTCGCTGAGGACATCGACCTTGAAGAGGGGGGGTGATGTCATGATCCACCTCATGCTACCCTTTTTTCCATTTCTCCTCGCCATCCATTACGCCGTCCGGGTTATCACGAAACCCCGAAACTCCTCATTCCTAGGACCAGACTATCCACTGCGCCACCCGGGCTGTCATGGAACGTCCGGGTTATCTCGACTATGACGCCCGGGTTATCGTGGAATCCCGACAGACGGATCTCAGACGGCATACAGGGGGACAGGAACTCCTTTCCAACTTCCCCGATCGCCCTGGAGATCCACAAACTCCTCTCCAACTCTATATGCATAACTCACCCTATCTGTAGGAGATAGGGACTTCCCCTGGGCCTGATCGAACATGGAAGAAACGTATAAATACTCAGTAGGATCTACATGTACGGTAGATTCTACCTCGTCTAATACCAGTGCTACTTTGGCTTGGCAACAACGAAGCGTCCTTCTCACCCATCCGCCCTTTCCCCTTCTTCCCAAATATCTCCTCCCCTCCGCTCCTTCGAGTGTGGTACTGCGGCGGTCCCTATCGCTATAAGGCCCACCGAATACTCCCTCGAATAAAACCAACAACCCGACTCCTCTACCCACCGATTGCGGGTACGAGTATCCGGCTTGTCGTTCTATCGGAGCATCCGGGTTATCGACCAACGTGAAGTCCCGGCTGGGATTGCCGAACACCGTCTCGCTGAGCCGACCTAGGGCTGACGCTGACACAGAACACCGATACGACCGTTTCACATTCAGTACACATATGCTTTCGATATATTTCCTTACATCTTCCAACATTTGATTTAGTCGGAACCCATGTATCATGTAACTTAGACAACCGGATAATGTCTTGCTTTCCCAGCATATCAACAATTTCTGAAGTGGGTATATCCACAGCCAGACAATTCTTGTGGCGAAGTAGCACCTCTTTAACATCTTTCTTCCTACACTGGAACTCAACGCAAATTCTCTGTGAATCCAAGCCTCTATCTTATTGTCATCAAACATGTGCGGACTCAAGAGACGGCCATTTATCGTAGACCTGACACCGCCTCCGTACCAGACGTGCCGATCAGAAGTTCGTGCGACAGAATGGCGCGTACGAACAGCCCCCACGGCACGTTGAAACGGGGCGCTTGACTATGGGGTATACGAATGCTAACTAGTTTAGCTTCGTGAATGAACACAAAACCAAAACCAACCAACACACACACACACACACACACTTATACTATTAGCGCACACCAAAGTTTGCGGGGACGGGGTTCGTTCCGTAGTATGCGGACAGCTGGAATCGAACTAGTCGTAACAACGGCTCGTGGGGATGGGTTTCACAATCTTGTATGAACTTCCAGTAGTCGAAACTGACTGAAATGCCTCGCCTAGGCAATGAACGATGTTTTTATATATGTTTTTATGGGACGGTTTGAACGCTAGGCGCTTACAGTAAAGTGCTAGGCTCGATGCCAAGGCCCTAGGCGTCAACTTTATGACCCACGGGACAGAGGACTTTATGAAACCAACACTGCAGACCTTCTTAAACAGTGGACTCTGACGTCTGGCCAAAGAGCGTTTATTGGGAATCCTACAACCAATGTAGAGACAACAGAAAGAATCCGGGGGCAAGGCAGCACGTCTAGTACTCAGAAACCCAACGGCAATCCTCTTGGAGCTGTTACCAGTGCTGCAGCGACTCGTTTGTACGTGAATGCCTTCTTACGGGTCAGACAACGTGGAATTTATATCACAACTCAATCAATTATCACACAAACACCAATTTTATAGAGCAACTACAAACAAAGATTGAACAAATCTCCGCGAAGCCGACCTGAGGACACCACAGACTTTGATGAAACCTT